>JAVQJF010030509.1:0-18041 GCA_036023855.1 Gadopsis marmoratus | reverse complement strand
CATGCCGGTCATATCATTTAATTTCGATATATTTATGCCCCCAAACCCGAAGGCCGGTCCGTGAAGATATTGTCTTACATGAAACCGGTCCGTGGCGCAAAAAAGGTTGGGGACCGCTGGGATAGAGCACTGTTGTTGTCCTTAGTGTGGTATAATCACTGAAATGAAATTGTGGAGGTATTGGGTAATGTCGCTGTCCTGTGAAAACCATGTATGTCTAAATTCTGTGATTTAGAATTTTTTAGATAAACTTCAGGATTTAGTATTCCTTTATGGGTTGAGAAAATGATCCTACCTCATGAGCTAAATAAAAATTTAAAAGTCAATTGAATAAGCTGGAAAAATGCACTGTCACAAAGATAAAAATAGGGCACTGTTACTTAGCTCACAAAGTTTTGGAGATACGGGGTTTTCACAAGAGAGAAACTAAACGGTCAAGCTTCAGTATTAGGTCACAGCTAAGCCACAGACATTTCAATGAACATCTACTACTGTGTTTTCATCATATTTGTCCCAGCAGAGAAAACTGTGCCTTTAACTCAAAGTCCAGCTGCTTGGGCTGTACCTGTGTGGAGGAGAAACCTCCATAATAGTTCTGCTGGCTCGTCAGCCATCTGACAATGCGGGTGGCGTCACCCAGGTCTTCAGCAGTAGGAGAGCCACTGAGTTTAGCCAGAAGCACATAGGAGCTGATCTCCACAGACAGAGAGGCTGACGTTTCTGTCGCTGTCTGAGACCAGTGGAGGAAACCTCCTAAAAACAGCCACGCACATACAGACAAACAAACAGGCACAAGGTAAGCTACATTCACAGTAAAGAAGGTCGAATGATTTATTTTAGAACGGTAACTCACCTTGGTTTATTCCAACTGTGTCCAGGTGTTTAAGAAGGTGAGCACGGGTCTCCATGTCTCCTGCCAGGGTGAAGACATACGCCAGCAGAGCTGTAGTGTAGGTGTTGCTGTGATCACTGATCGACTCCTTGAGGCAAGACAGGCTGCTCTTCAGCACATGATCCTACAACAGATTAAAAGAACACATTATAATAAATAATTTCAGGACTCAACTGATTTACTGTTATGAAAAGAGCATTTTACAGCTACGGTTCACAGTATGTGTGGTGCTATAAATGTCTAAATATAAATGAACACTTCAGTGTATTTTTGAAAATCTTCTGCATCATCTACAGCCAAGGAATATTGAAACAGTAAGTGAAACATTTTAAATAAAAACCAAGATTTTAAAAACCTTGTGGAAGTCTATTTAGAGTCTGATACCATGATCAATTACGGGTACTCTTTGATCTGACATTTTAGCTTAAATCCAGATGCTATCTATTCATGCTGGCCTGGCACTCCTGATCTATGATAAACATTATAAGCAGGCTAATAAGAGGAAACAACCTTTTGTTTTCTCAAGATATCAAAATTAGTAACTCATGATCTTGAGATAATGGCATTTAAAAAAATATTTGCAAGCACGGCCATTCTCGGCTTCCATAAGAACCTGCAGCATTGGGAAGGCGCAATAAATGTTTTTTATCTGACATTTATTTACAAATGATAGTTACATGTATAAAAAAATTAACAATTTTTTTTTGTTTTCCTCCTCATTGTCTGTGTAACAATTATTGGTTTGTGTATATCTTGTAAAAGAAATTCTTTGCAGTTTACAGATGAACAACAACATGAGCTTTTTGTACTGCAGGGAGTCTACTCACATTTACAGACATTTTCATCTCCAAGAAGGCAGCAGTGATGTAAGCACTGAGAGTCACTTCATCAGACACACCACCCTGTAGACAGGATGCACCATGTAGATGTTATCATCACCTACCTCCAACACTGATTCACAAAAGTGATTTTGAGGACTGCTTATTGCAAATGGTAGCAGTGTCCTGTTTCACAAATGACTGACACTCGGATATCACAAATAAACGTGTGAGTCCTACAGGTTTCTCTTGCGTGCATGAGTCGCAATTATGTGAAACCTGTCAAAATGAACGTGAAAGGGAATTATCTCAAGTTGTAAAGCCTTACCCGCATGTTGCATTTCTGTGAAATGTGCTGGCGTTCATTACTTCTGAGCCACGAATTTGCATTTATTGCAGATGGTGCAGTAAAAATCAACATGTCTAAAATTCTTCAGTTTCTGTTAGCATCAATAATTTTTTAATAAACTCTACAAACTCTTTCAAGCTGACCTTCATTCTGTTGTTGAAGAGCTTCCCCAACTGCTCGAAACAGCCATTTTCTCGCTGTTTGTGCTGCAGCCAAGACTTAGACTCCTCAATCTTTGTTGGGTCAATGTAGATAAAAGTCTGTGCTTTGGCAAAAGATCTCAGCACAAAAGCAGTCAGCCTGAGATTATTAAAGCAAAATTACACATTAACAGACAGGAAGCACTTGATATCTCTCTCAATATCCTAAACATAACACCTTATGCTTAAGGTCATTAGCCCACCTAATTCATGCATTGATTAGACATACTTATGTGCAAGATTGTGTTCACATAGCACCATGGCGGTATTACTGTCAGGAAGTAATTCTTCACTCTCTACTCTGTTATAACTACAAAGGAATATTCACCATGTACATGACAATTATTCTGTGTGGATGATTGATCAGTTCTCACCAAGTGTTCCCCGATCCTGATCCAAATGTGCTGTAAGCACCATCTTGATGTTTGTAGTTCAACTGTCTCTGGTAACCTGTGTAACAATAGAAACACGCTTGTTAGAGCACTGACTATACACACTTTGTCAGATTTGCTATGATGTTTGATAAGTTTATGATCCGAGGTAAATTTATTTATTCTTTGAATTAATTCACACAAAGAAAAACAACATGTTGGGAAAATGTATGCCTTCATTCGACAGCTGACAGGAAATGAGGGGAGAGAAAGAGGAAATGACATGCACCAAAGGTCAACTAGGATGCTGCACTTGGAGCATCCCTGCCTCAGTCAAGCAATGAAACACGGCAGATCTGCTTTTATAGTATGGTAGATTTGGCATATTTGGCATATTAGTCTCACCACTGGTCAGGAAGTTGGTAGCCTTTTCCTTAATGGCTGGGGTCAGCTGCTGTGTGTTTTTCAGGTACTGGAGGATGTAAATGTTGGGGGCCAGGAGTGCCATGTTCTGCTCCCCACATCCATATGGCATCTTCAGCAGCCCGTCCAGGTTCTTCAGGGCCCGGCCCAGAATGTCACCTGCACAAGAACACTGACTCAATAAAACCGAACATGCAACTAACCTGACTAATTCTTAAATGGACAAATGTTGTTATGTTGTTATGTTGTTACACCACCTGATAACATTTTTTTATTCAGCAAGAATCCAATTTAATATGTTGCATGTTTAGTATTTTGACTTTATTTTATCAGTTAATTAGCATATTTATAGATTCTGGATTTTTCAATGACATGTACATGTAAGTTACCATATTGGACTCAAATTACTATTAAAAGTAATGTATTTTTATTCATCTTAGGATGCAGGGGATCTTTAAATTTGCTTTCTGTTGCATGAAAACTCAACAATTTTAAATGTTTTGACAACAATGGTATAAAGGCAAAACATGGTATTTAAAAGGACAACCCAGCCACAGAAGCCATATTATTGATGGCCTTATGAGGCCTCTAGAAAAGGAAGCCCATTAATCTGCCGGAATTTGTCTGGTTAAAACAACACTCAAAAAAAATGAATTTATCAGTTTACCCAGGACTGATATTGAAGCACGGGCAGATCCATCAATCATGTTGTCAGGGAGTTGTATGTCTATTTCCTCTGTCAATGCTTCCCCTGTGTACAGACAGAGAACAAGCACCCCACAGAGAGAAACTGTCATAATGTCACAAAATTGGGAGTTCTTGGGGCATTATCAGCATCAGGTTGATGAAATGAAATAAAATGTATTAAAGTAATGGCATTTAAAAGTAACTGCGCTAATCACTTGCCATAATGGTGCTATAAATAAAGTTTATTATTATTATTATTATTATTATAATAATCACAATGATACTAATTGCTACCCACAAACAATGAGTGTCTCTATTGAATCTTGGACATGTAATCTACTCGACTCTTCTTAACATATAGCATTTGGCTCTGTTGACAATGGCATGTCAAACATTTTGCCTGGTGTAAACCATACTGACCTTTTGGGCAGAGCAGAAAGTTGTAGGTCTTTGACATCTCAGTTCCCTCAGCCTGAGAGGAAGATATAAAATGAGTTCCAGAGTTTTCATATTGTTTTAAATGCAAAAAAATAATGGATAAACTTTGACTTTGTCATCTTATTTTTAAGGAACCAACCTTTACTATGAGAGACCGTGTGACCACGTCGATACGACCTCTTTCTGGCACGCTCACAATCTCATTGTCACATGACACTTGGGATTCCAAAGCCTCAGCAGTCACAGACACATTCACTACTCCTAAAAACGATCAACGTACACACACAGTGTGAAACATGATTAGCCATTTCGTCAGATCCTGTACCAAAAGTGTCAAAACGCTTGGTGTATTTCACTATTTCATACAGAGGAAAAGGGGTTTTGTATGGGAAAAGTCAGACAGCAGTTCATCCACCTTGGTACCCCTTAACATTTCGAGCTTGATCCTCACCCAAAGCTGAGGGGGCCATGGTCCATTTCAGGGTCTTGCGTTCACTGCCACACAAACAGGATGTGTACTGGTCACCAGAGAGGGGTGTAAGGGTGTAATCTAAGGAGGGTGCTGGAGTCACAGTGACCTGTTCAAGAGAGACAATAGATTTTTTTAACTGGAGATTTATGGCAAATGCAAACAACTGTGAATATCTGAAGGTAAATGAAATGTTTTTGTTCCACATAAAAGCAGACATCAAATTATAGAGTAGTGACCTAGTTAAGAAAATTTGGATAATTCCAAATATTTACAAGACACTTGGCGCTTGGTCATCATCTTTGAGTTGACAGGGCCCGCAAGAGAGGTGGGTAAAGTTGACCAGCATGCCAAATTCTGACTGGTCCAATCAATTACAGGTTTCAACAATGTTTCAACAAAGTGCCTTTGAAAGGTACTGATTCCACCTTGAAAAGGAAGTAATGGTAAATGGACTTTTACTTATATGGAACGATTCCCAAAGTGCTCTAACAGTAGTCTATTTCACCCGTTCACACACCAATGGCGACGCAGCTGCCATGCTGGCCTCCACCGGGGGCAACTTCAGGGTTCAGAGTCTTGCCTAAGTACACTTCGACATGTGGACAAAGGAGCTGGGATCAAACCACCAACGGGTTAACCCCTACATTAACCCCTACATTCTGAGCCACAGCCACCCCAAAGTGCCCGAAGTGGGCAAAGTCATTATCTATGACAGTCTGTTTAATGAGAAAAAACAGGCTTGTGTCTTTAAGTTCAACTCATAACTCAACCAATTAAGTTCTGTTGTACATCTATAAGTCTGAATTCAGCGAGGTCTGAAATATATAAAAGGAGATCGTCAGTATATGAGGACAATTTATGAGTGAATTGTCTGTGTTTTCCCTTAAGTCTTCTAGCTGGGTCAAGGAGTAGGGGACTAAGAGAACAGTCCCATCTGGTTCCTGTATAAAGAGTGTCGTATTCAGATAAAACAATAGTACAAAAAAGAAGCCAGATGTGATGGACATAGTCTATGTTTTGTCCCGATATTTATAATCTTTATTTTTTTGTTCCCAATAATCCAAATGAAAGATTTCTATGAGAAGATAAGCTGCGATCATATTAGTACCATGTAATGCTTAAACACAGGATGACAATGGCAGTCAGTAATGGTATGTGTGGAATTGGATCAAAATGGTGAATTTGCAGAACCAGTGAAGTATTGGCTAATCACAAACTATCAGTACAGATATTATAAAACCGTAGACTGCATATACTATATATTGGATGGATTTCCATAAAAAATAACTGTCATCAGAGAATGAATTGTAATAACTTTGGTGATCCCGTAACTTTGCCATCATCCCATAAATATTACCTGCAAAACTAATGACATTCCCGTCTGCTGTACGCTGTGTTTATTAGCAAATGTTAGCATGCTAACACGCTAAACTAAGATTTTGAATATGGTACACATTATACCTGCTAAACATCAGCATGTTAGCATGCTACATTTAGCTTGTAGGTCATGTAAAAACATTCATTACCATGATGCAGCTGGACAGGTAGTTGAAGGTGGTTGCCTTCAGTTCAAAGTGCTCCCCCCGGATGATGGAGTAGGGCAGGCTGAGCTCAAGGAAGAAGGGCTGGAAGACGTTGATCTGTTTACGAGGAGCCAAGCCAAAACCCTGAGGGGACAAACAGAAAGCCTCTGTCTCCCAGGTGGTGATGGTGTCTGGGACAGTTAGGGACACATCCTTCATTCCAGACTCTCTGAATCAGCAGAAACACACAGACACACTCAGTGAGCTGAGGAAACATACTTACATAACTCAGATTAATCAAAACAAAACAATGTGAGATGATCATTAATGTGTATTATTCATTGCGTTAATAACATTTGATTATTCAATTCAGTTTTATTTATATAGCACCATATCATAACAAAGTTATCTCATAGCAGTTGTTCATATAGAGCAGGTCTAGACTGACTCTATGTACAGAGACCCAACAATTCCCACCATGAGCAAGCACTAGGCGACAGTGGCAAGGAAAAACTCCCTGTTAACAGGCAGAAACTTTGAGCAGAACCAGGCTCTGGGTGGGCGGTCATCTGCCTCAACCGGTTTGGTTAAGAGAGAGTGAGAAAGAGAGAGAGGGGAAAAGGGGGCGTAGAGTGAGAGAGTGAGAGCAGGAAGAAAGAGAACACACAGCAGCACAGCACAGTTCCACATAAAGATGTAAAGGAATAGTATTAGCAATGGTACTGATGTTAACATAGATAAAAATAATAATACAATAATAGTAATATTAATAACAAGAGCAGTAAGAATAATAGATGTGTTAGCATTATAGTTACTGTGACCTTAAATAAAAATGAAATAGCTTCTTTTATATGCTGCATTCTTGAGTTTTCAGTCAAAACTCCAATAATGTTCCGTGTTGCTGAAGAAATTAAGTCAATGTCTCTCATGCCAAAGAGAATCAAAGAGAATCACTCTAGCACATGCCCATCAAAACCAGACAGAAGCTCACCCAATTTCCACAAGGTCCCAAATCCAGGTCTCGGGGAAGAAAGTGCGGACTGTCTCTATTGGCGAACTCTCAGGCAGAGATTGACCAATTACCCCAGGAGGACCAGGTACCGCTGAAAATCCTACGCGTGAATCCATTCTGTGTACACTAGGAATGCTGTCATAACTTACACCTGACAAGAAACCAGAAATTATTCCATCAGAAGTGGAGGGTAGCAATGACATAGTGAGCTGTTTAAATACTTATAAATATTTAGTGTCACTTGATAGGACAAAAAAAGAAGTTACCATAGTGGCCTTGGTGGTATTCTCTTCCTTTGTACTTGAGGCATGAAGGCAGTCGGATAAACAAGTTTGTTGCCATCTTCAGCCCTACATTCTACATATCCAACAACATACAGGTACCACCAAAAAGTTATCTAAATGTATAACAAAAAACTGTTACTTAAAATTCTTTATATCCTATATTAATATTGAAAATGTTGAGTAAGAATTACCTGGAAAACTGCATAAGCATCATCTTTCTCACCCGGTCTGGGGTATGGCAAAACGTATCTTTTAGGTCTCACATACAAGCATTCTGTAGGATCTTGAACTTCATATGGAATATAGGATGCTTTTCTGACAGGCAGCAAGTCAAATATCTGAAATGAAAGGTGTGATTCACAGCTACAAACTGCCAAATATTTGTTGTGTATGAAGATCTGACAGTTAGGGAACATTTGGGATCGAAGGCTTACTCTTTTATCTTGAAATGTGGATGCAAAATGTATATGTCAAAATAGTTCTTTCATAGAAGGGAATACACCTCAAATATGTGATCATAACTTCTTGTATAGCATTATAGTACAGCATGCTGATAAAGATAAAGATACCAACAAAATCAGAATTGAATGGTATTGAAGAGCTGTAATACACAGTTGGCAACAGGCAGAAAAGGAAGAACAATTAACCATGACACAAGGAAATAGTAATGTCAACTCTGGGTTGTTAACAATGCAAAGGATTATGCAAAGGATACATAAATTGTTGATTTGATTTGAGTTGATTCCAGCAGTTACCTTGTCTTCCTGTAGAGTCTTCCCTGGTTCCTTGATGAGGACACTCTGGTCCACAGCGCTCACACCACACAGGGACCCTGGTTGGGCCGTCACCTGCAGGACGTTTTCCTCTCCTGGGACCGCTGTGGACGGAGAAAACTCCAGCGACACCTGACACACAGGAAACACACATCGCACCATCTGGACTTTAGTAGGAAGGAGATGAGAATCTATGATATTCTCAAAGTGACACAAATGTATATTCAATATAATTCAGTTTTATTTATATAACAAAGTTATGTCATGGCACTTTCATATAGAGCAGGTCTTCTCTTTACATTGTATTGTATGTCAACATTTATTTTTAATCAGAATTCTTAATTAATTGACTGACCTATTCATTGTGGGGTCAGAGACGAAATGTCAAAAATCAATGCTGCATATATTCTACAATTCCATAAAAATCAATTCCCTGTGAATTGGTTAACTGAACCCAACTTTGATTTGTATGCCACTGCTTCAGACAAGGGACATGCTTTACTCACGACATGAATTAACTTGTGTTAGCATAACTAGCAAAGATGGACTGCACACAGATTACACCACCAAACCATCAGGTTAATGTAATTAATTTCACAACTAGCGTGGTATTTATCATTTCTACAAAATTATGGTCTACTTTTGATAAAGGGCTACAAATGAACCTTTTGTAACATACCATATATATGATTCTACCCCTCATCCAACAAGCACAGTCGTTGCCACACATCTTCCTCTCACACTAACCTTGTGACTGAAGCATTTCTCAGTGGAGAAGTCCGCACTGTGGGCGATCACAGTCTCACTGGGGAGGATGGCGTAAGCCACTACCTGGACGTCTGGTGCAATCTCTGGAGACACTTTCAATTTGAAGGACACCTCTCCCTCAGTCACTGAAACAACAAACTAACTGTTATGAACAACAATCATCATTCACAAGTCTCCATAAGATCAATAAAAATGCAGTTCAAAAGTGATTTGGCCATGTTAATACAAGGGGTAATTTGAAGACATTCTCCACCTGATTTATCTTGCACTAAAACCGGTATATGTCCTTGCATGACAATGGCTCCTCTGGATAAGACCTGGAAAATTTGAGAGAAAATGAGACAAATGAGTAACGGAGAAGGTCTCATTTCCTTTCAAAGCAGATTACAACACTGTCTGCTCTTCTGGCCTCTGGTATGTGGTTTTCATCAGTAATATCAAGAAGTGGGTGGCTAAAATACAGTTGCTATAAAAACAGATCTGGGGCCAGAATCACAAAGCACGTGTGAATTACTCTGGCTCTGCTATCCAACTTTACTAAACTAAACATTGGTGATTCTGAATAACTGGTCTCACATAGCTGGTTACCTACTGGTACTGTTAACTCTGGGTTTACATGTTCTTATGCAAGTGAAAAAGGAGGGGTTTGTAACAAATAGCCAATCATATGCAACATCATCATATACAGAGCAGCATATTTAATGGAACATGATGAAATGATTAATTCCTGCAGTAGAATTCATTAAAAGGGGAACTCTGCCAATTTAACACATCATTGTGTGTTTACAGGTGTTAGGGAGTACTACTGCACATGTGAAAAAAGTTTCTATAAAGCCTTTTGTGTCTCCAGCATTGAGTGACAGCGTTGGTTGTGTCTGAAGACTACAAAAAATAAGGGTTTGAAAGAAGTGATCTTACCAGAAATCTGCACACCACTCCTCATCTCTGCTTGAGGCTAGCAGCTCAAGGCTATATTAGCCATTACTAGCATAGCACACCTGAATCTCCAACAACACTGTCGCTGGTCGAGTAGCGTTTGTGGGTAATGTAGGCACCAGGTTTAGACAAGGAAGGACATAACTTCCTATTCCTAGCTGTTTCCCTACCATAGGGCTGTGTTTTCCAGTGTTTCCAGTACACTGCTTACAGTGTAAACAATTAGCCAGGGTTAACCCTAATGTTAGTTGGAAAACTTTGTGAGACAGGCCCCTGGCCTCATCGATAAAATAATAGTTCATTTTGAATTCATGAATATACAAGGACAACTTCGCTGCTAAACAGTTGTTGCGTGATTTGTGGTAGCCTCATAAATAATCACACTTAATTCTGTTCCAAAATCAAGTGAGAGCACCTTTATGTTTGCAGGCCAACCAGTGTTTGATCGTGGTTTCATATATTATTATTACTCAACATTCATAGAGTCCATGCAAATATTTTACCATGTAGCACAAAAACACACAGTCTCCTGGGTAACGTGAATGATTTTGATGTCTCCAGTCTCACCAGCTAAGCTGATCAATGGCATAAGTCTGTTCCTTCAAGCCAGATGTCATGAATCTGATATAAAGGTCCCTGTCCATGTCTCTGGAAGAGAACTGGTGACAAGGTGGGAGATAGTTTCACCCAGCACTCACCAGATACATCACATCCACAGAGCTCTTGGCCTCTCCAACTACAGTGTATTTGATGGAGATGTCCTCTTCACTGTCACAGACAAGTAGTTTATCCTTCTTCTCCTTCACCTCCAGGGAGCTGACTGTTTTAACATCAGGAGACGAAAGTTGGACCAATGACAATGTGTGAACTGCAGCATCATAGTATGCCATTCTATAACCAGTGTAGCTCAGTGATGGTTTGTTGCTAACCTAGAGTGTAGAAGAGAAACACCATACATGAGCTCACAGAAGTTGAAGTGGAACATTTAGGAAGGTGAGTTCAGTTCTTACAGCCAACGCCATAAAAATAGTAAACAGCTCCAACATGGCCAGAGGTTAGGTTTCAGCTTTTGGGCTGCATTATCATCTTCATAAAAGACGTGATGTGACTGACAAATGTTGGCTTACAGGTTGTAGTTTTAGTAATACATCTTACTTACATGGAGGTGGATGTCCCTGTTATGGGTTGTGGTGTTAAATACGAAAGTGGCAACACCATCGCGGTTAGTTGTGAGATTCTGTAGCAGCCTTGCTGACCACCTTTCACCCTCAAACAGGTACACCAGCATGTCAGGAATGGGTGTATTATTGTAATAAACTGCTTTAACCTGTTAAAAACACAAAGTTGTATCACTGAGAATGCACATGACTTCATTTGTGCTGTATATAGAATCACACTGAAGAAGTTAAGAGCACATGCACTTACTTTTCCCTCCACATTTGATCCTTGCTCATAAATCTTGGGTGTGTCAATGAAGGACAGCTTTCCAACAATATATGAAATTTGTATTCTCTTCTCTTGTGGGTGTGAAATACCTATACAACAAGCCTCCATGTTACAACAATGATAAATGGAATTTGCTTATAGTGCTTTTCAACAACAGTGTGTTTGCCATATTAAAATACATGACATTGTAATTTTCTTTTTAAAGTATAAAATATGATACCACTTGCCTGTCCCCTCCTCTTCCACCTTGGCTCTCAGGATGAGTACATCTTGCAGCGCCTTTTGGTCAATTTTTGTGAAAGTTGCCATCTTCAAGGTAAAAGTGGCACAGCCTTTCATATCCGTCTAGAAAGTGCAATAATATAAGATGAAAAAGTGAATGGAAAATTCACTCAAAATTTCATACGACTTATAACTCGTTAATACATTCACTTTAATCTTCTTTTAAAAGATTATTTTTTCCGCTTTATTTGATAGAGACAGGAAAGGTAGGGGAGAGAGAGGGAATGACATGCCTGGCCTGAGCTGGATTCATGCTTAGTTCATTCATTTAAAACTAAAATTATCTGTAAACATGCTCTGTTTTCCTGTTATATGGAAAATGAAGAAACACTTCAGAAACCCAAAGCAGCAAGAGGAGGAAGAAGGGTTCTGACCCAAGAACACTAAGATTCCAGGAAAAGTGGCATCTGGAGTTTCTGTGGCTGTAATGCTCTTCAGGTGTAAATGGAATCCTGTGTTTTGTTTCTGCATGTTGGCATTTGGAAATGAAAAATCAAACCAACTGGAAAATGCATTTCAAAAGTTCTCTGAGCATGCTGAAAGCAGGGGACACAAACATGCTGAAAGTAATCATTGTCACCAGTCAAGGCCATGTTATCCAGTATATATACATTCTGTCTGGGCATATGGAAGGTCTACCTTTATATGTCACTTGTTTCAGCAGAAAGACAAGACTGTCACTATAGCAACTGTACCTGATTTGTCTCCTTGTAGCATGGGGCAGTTATTTCAGGATGACCAGCGTTGGTTCCAAGTGTAATATAAATATACTGATTAAGAGGTCGGCACACCTCAACTTCAACACTACCTGGCACAGGCTGTCCGTATGTATACCTGATTAGATGGTAATAGAAAAAAAGCATTACGTTGTTGAAAACGAGTCACTCACCAAACTAGACCTACTGTAGATTTCTTTTTTTTATTATTATTTGTGTAATGAGTGAAAGGGCTTTTACTTACTTTGCACATATTTCAGCCTCGATTTCGTCCTCCTCAATACCTACCTCATCAGGTGCAGTTATTTTTACATCAAATTTAGGCAAAACTGGGGACAAAATATGATTGTTAGCATTCTAGCTTGCATTGAAATGGAAGGTGATAAAAAAATATATAACTCACCATATTTCTCTACCTTGAAGGTGTGAAATAGTTTATTTTCACCAGTTGACACAATGACTTGGTAGGTTCCTTCACGGGCCTCAGAGTTCAGGGAGTAAGAAAGCTGCAGTATTGCACAATTCGACGTTTCATTCAGCCACTGTCCAATCCTGTTCTTGTCAGAATCCTGTTCAATGAGGCAAATAGGAAAAACGTGCGCATATGACAAATTAGAGTAATAATGTGAATACAGGGAGAAAATGTACATGCCACACAGAAATACAGTGCTAACCATGCTGCTCCTTTTTCTCCTTCAACAGGATGGCAGATGAAACTGGACCAAACATTTGGATAGTGTAAAATTGTACTTTGACTCTCAGTATGAAAAACATCATGTTTACTTAAAGCACTTTTAACAAAGCTTGAAGCCGGCACTTAGACAACATATTATATAAAACTACTCTCAAACTAATCGCTACCTAATATATTGGCAGGCTAATATTAGTGTCGAGTTACATATATATTGGTATTTTCTCCTTATCCTAAAATCAGGTTTAATTTAGGCTGACAAAACACAATCTAAAGGGCCACTTACTAGCTTTTATTAGCTAGTCATATCACAGTCTCGGAATGGAGAAAGAAAATAATTGGCAAATTCTATCTGCTGATGAAGACCTGAGGCTGTTACAATATCCAGAAAATGCTAGTAAGTGGCGATTAAGTTAAGAATATTTTTGTATTATTTACTCTTTAATAGCCACATTTGAATGACATTGTAACTACCATACATCTGTATGTGGAACTATACTGTGTGTTCTCTTTCATCTGCTCTCACTCTCTTACTCTATGCCCCCCCTCGCTCTCTCTCGCTCTTTACTTCCCTACCCAACAGGCAGATGACCACCCACCCAGAGCCTGGTTCTGCTTGAGGTTTCTGCCTGTTAAAAGGCAGTTTTTTCTTGCCACTGTCACCTAGCGCTGCTCATGGTGGAATTGTTAGGTCTATACATAAAGAGTTGGTCTAGACCTGCTCTATATTAACAAGTGCTATGAGATAACTCTGCTATGATATGGCGCTATATAAATAATGAAAATGAATTGGATTAAATAATGTGTTTGAATAGTAATAGTAGTTTATTTTTTAGATTTGAAATATTGATCAGTATCAGTATTATCAGTATTGATATAAAAAATGTCACAGAGCCCAACAAAAATGTTGGGCTATGCACTAAAATGTAAACCTCACAGAAAGCTCTTGATATGTCTAGGAGTTTAACATGCTAAATTTAAATGAGAATTAAATGGTGTGTGAATATTGTCTTACCTCAATTTCGATGATATTGTACTGCAAAAAAGAAAGAGGGATTTGTTTAAGGACAAGTTGGTTTATATCGTTCTCATCGCACAATGTTTGGGTCTGTGTTAGACATTTTTCTTTATTGAATCAATAAGAAATCAATGATGGTAAATGGACTCTTTCTTATATAGCGCTTTTCAACCGAAACGGTTCCCAAAGCGCTGTAACAGTAATCTAAGTTTAGAACAGTAGTCTAATTCACCCATTCACACACTGACGGGGACACAGTTGCCACGCTGGCCTCCACCGGGGGCAACTTGGGGTTCAGTGTCTTGCACGGGGACACTTCGACACGCGGGCATCGGGAGCTGGGATCGAATCACCAACCCTGGGGTGGTGGTTCGATCGAAATGATGACAGTGATGAGCAGTAAATTCCACATCACACCGTATTTGTCACTCAGATTAATAGTATTTTGGGGGAAAGCATACACAGCTTTTTCATTGTTATCACTTTCACATGTATTTTCTGCTAGAAAATGTTGCAAAATAAGAAACTAGAGTCAAGGTTCAACAGATTTATTAGATAGTCAGCAAAAATGTTTACTCGCAATGCTGGCAAGGTTACCTAAAGGGGCCCTGGTTGTACTATTGACCCAGATCAGAGCTGACATATCTTCGGTTAAAGAGCAGACCCATGTCGGTCAATCATTTAGGAACTTCTGTTTATTTTAACTCTGCTAGCTGTTGTACAGTATGGCTAATACTTTGGTTTGTAAATGAATTCAGGGATATCCTGATCAAGCCTTTTTTGGGCTGATCCTGATCTAAGTCCTTTAGTATTTGGTATCTGCCGAGTCCAATACAATTTTTGTATCAATACTTTATATAAATATACGTATATATATAAATTTACTTTAAGGTTGATTAAACATGTATCTGACACTTTGAAATAACACACCTTATTTTCCATGAGCTATCTATTCCAAAGTTGGAATTACTGATGATTATTGATGTGATATAAATGAATGATTAACTAGGAGAATGACTCCTGAATTTGATGTGAGTAGATCAGCTACAGAGATGACATTTCATTCAGTCTGCACTAATTGTACTATGGTACACCAGTTGCAGAGAGCACACATCCCGACAACAGCTTTATAGTTTTATATTGGACTGCCATCAAGTTACTCCATTTGGCAATGATGGTGCTCGGGTATGAAACCCATTAAAATACGCCATGGATGGCCTAAATAGTCTTTAGGATGGGCTGATATCATCTCTAAATGAGTGTAACTGCCTCCCATTGTGAGTTTTAATCATGACCTCGTCCTGCCTCGTTTTTATGACTGGAAGGAGCTACAATGAGAGCAAAAAGACTGGAGAGAGTTCAAACACTCACCAGCTGACTGGCAGGTCTGAACTTGGTGTCCAGTGTGATGACTCTGAAATGAACTGAGAGAAATGCAAAGAGATTATATGAAGTTTACAGATAATCTACAGCAGTGTTAAACATCAAGACAGACAACTGAAACTCAAAATTTACATTCAATTCCTATCAGACTTATAAGTTAGATTAGGTCACAATAACAGATAACAGTGTGTTTGTGGCTTTTCAATGAGTATTGTCAACAGAATGTTGGGGCTTATGTGCATTTAGCTTGACCAGTACACAATTCATACAAATGTGTTCATATATGCTAATGTAACGTTTTTCATATATGTTAATGTTACTTTACTTTTTTCATATATGAAAACGTTACTTTTTATCATATATGCTAACATTACTTTCTTCCCATGCTATCGCGTTGTTTCTGGGCTTCTGGGCTTTTAACCCTATACCACCTGTTTCTCACTACCTAGCCTTACCTTAGTGTTAACACCGTTGCTATCTTGCTGTTATTGCATTTGTTATGTTGGTTAGCCAGAGCTGACAGATGCCTCATTTTAGAAAAGCAAGGATGGGTGCTGAATACAACTTTACCTTTAAAGAAAGTAATTTGACTGGTTTCCAGCACATTGCTTAATTTTTAAATCCAGAAAATGTCAATATTTATGATATTATGACATTATAACAGTGACCATCCTACTATATTCTCAATTGTTTGTAAAGGGGAAAACCATCAAAGTATGGCACCATATTGCGTATAACATCGTACATTATCAGCTCAAGGTTACCTGTTTGTCCAGGGAGGTAGATTGGTTTATCTGTTTGGACGAATGTCAGTGGTTCATAGGATTTGATCATGACTTTCCTGACTTCTTTTGAGTAATAAGTGTCGCCTCGTACCTCCACCTCCAACTTCTGCACCACTTCATTCTGCACTAAAGGAGCCTGTGACAGAAATATATTTTATAGACATTAAGAGACTCATTATTTCTTTAAGTAATTTTCAGAGAAATTACTGAAAGCCCATTTTGAGAGCTGACCTGAAACTGTACACAGGTATGAAACTCTGTGTCAGACGTCTTCTGGAGGAGGGTTGTATTCTGCTCTTGGGACATCAAAGTGACGGTCACCACCAGAGTCTCGTTGGGCTGCAGGAGACTCGCACAGAATTTGGTCTGAGCTCCAGCTTCAAGAACTGCAGGAATGGCTACCATGTACTGCCTACAGACACAGACAGATACACACATACAGTAGATCCCTCACTGGATCTCAAATGGAAGAAACTCCAACCGAGAAGATAATGCAGAAAAAACACATTATCCAATATGCAGGTATTCTATTATACATGTAAACTTACGGTCCTGCCACTGCTTGACCCACACACACCCAGGTCACAAAGACAAACAGTGTCCATGTCCGCATCTGAATCCCAGGACGACCCATGACTGACTGACATGAGCCTCAGAGTCAGCATCTGTTAAATAGCCACACTGACACGATCCACCCCCGCTTCACACTCACATGCACTCACTTATCATGCAAACCCTCTATTTGAGTTCCAGGCATGCCATAAGTCAATCATTTATAGGCTTCATGTTGTATAGTGTATAAGGTGTGCTGTAATTAAAAGCCACATTTTAAAAACAGTTTAATCAGGTAATGTTCAAATTTTAAAAGGTTTGTCATTCCAACTATAAAAAGGAAAATGGCAAATTTTTCTACAGTACCAGGTTATAAAAAAACTGAGAAAATGTTATACAAAATCAAAATTATTTCAGATAAGTTATAATAAAATTTCTACGTTTTGTACAGTACCAGTGCATTCATTCACCAGTTAATTCGCTACTACAGGCAGTTGGACACAATAACAGGAGCTGCAACATCTCTCTCTGACACAGTCTCAAATAAAATAAATGAAACATTAAGCTTTGCATACAGTAGGAGTAAGCTATTTAATTATATTGTAAATGTGTTTGTATTGGTCTACTTTATATCTCATTCTAGGATATTCCACAAATCGAACCATTTTGTTCTGCGCATTCCTTCCATGGTGTCAGTGGTAAGAGTAAGTTGAGTTCTGCAACATTGCCCTTTACTCAGCGTGGTATGTTTGATCTTGTCATGCAAACAGCTCTTAACCTGATCACTAGGGCCAAGGTAGACATTTCTTTCCAGTAAGTAAACCTTTGTTTACTGATAAAGTCCTCAAACACTGCTCACGGGTTACAACACAGTAGGAAATGTGCTTACTGTTTAAAATGATGCAACAATTAACCTGTTCAGATGTAACCTCCCAAACTATTTGTAACCACCTTGTATGGTACTATTATTAAAAGAAATTACCATTAAATGATTCTCTATGCTTTTCAAGCAGAAAAGGTTCATCCAGGGAATCAACACAGCTGGAGATGCACATAAAGCAACAGCAACAAACTAATTTAACTGTCACTGTAGGGCTAAACAATTGTCACGTCTGGGTGCAGGTGGAGAAGTGGAGGGACCCAAGCGCACACAGCCGGAAAGTAAACAGTCCTTTATTTTAACTTAAACACAAGGCGAACTTACGAAAAGGTAAGCCGGTTT
>JAVQJF010030490.1:0-82410 GCA_036023855.1 Gadopsis marmoratus | reverse complement strand
CGGCGGGGCTTTGCTGCTGTTAGCTTGAGTTGTAGCTACAGGAACTAAGCGGTGGGGCTTTGCTGCTGTTAGCTTGAGTTGTAGCTACAGGAACTAAGCGGTGGGGATTTGCTGCTGTTTGTCTGCTGTTTTGCTGCGTCGGTGAAGTGATGTGACAAACGCCAGATGTTCCAGACTTAAAAACATACCCAGGAGACGAAAACTTGTCTGAATGTGCCATTAGTAAAGTGTTTCCCAGAACTCTCCTCCCTTGTCCAGGAGAGGAGAGGTCTGGGAAACGCTAAACAACGACTTTATTACAGTATTAGCATCAGATAACCAGCGGCCATTAACGTTGACACGAGACATCGGACTCCAGTCAAACCAAAAATAAAAAGAGGACTTGAACTAACTTGAGGTTCGACTTCCTGAAAACTTGACTTGAGGAATAAAGCGAACATTTCGCAGGTTCTAACCTGCAAAGAAGCCCGGACAATAATATAATACACATCTTAGATTTAATTTATCCCATGTTCAACAAGGGCTCTTAATTATAATACATTATTAACGGCCTCTTGGCTCTTCACACAGCTCAGCACCAGATGTTTCGTGTGTTGCAGCTGTTACTTCATTTGTTTCTACTGCGTTAGTTTGAGTATTTATGCTGCATAAAGGTTTTCAGTTTGTGGGACAATGAAGTTCTGAGCTACACTGAATATAGAAAGTGACCGTCACCTTTATCTTACCTGTTGAGTCATTAGACCTGTGTATTTATAGGGATGTGGTGTCAGAGAGGAAACACTACTAGCACAGCTTTGACAAAGGGAAACTTTCAAATGCTGCAACTAGCAGTTATTTTTCCTTTTTTTTTTTTTTAAACGATCAGTTATTTTATTGGTTCATCCAGAAACTGTCAGAATATAGTAAAATAGCAAAAAGGCTGCTGCACAATTTCTTAAAGCCCAAAGTGGTGTCTTGCTTTGTCCGACTAACAGTCAAGCAGAAAGGAAACATGTACATTATTATTGTACAGCTTGTTTTCTTTGAAATTTGATCTTAATTTACTTACTTTATCTATATATGTATCTTTTTTCTTTTCTACTTTTTAACGCAGCAACTCACCAGAGTAAATTCCTTGTATGTGAAAACCTACTTGGCAATAAAACTGTTTCAGTTTCTGATGCAGACAACAGGAACAATCTGAGCGATTTAATAGTAAAGCGATGATGCACACGCTTAAAGGCAAGCGTAGCAAGTCGATTAGAGAATTCGCAGGTGTACAGGTTAGTGCAGGTGGCTGGAAAGCAAAGGTAGGAAGCCACAGTGCTGATCTGGCCTGGAGCAGGTGAGTACATATAAATACTGTGGGGGATATTGGGGAATAAGGAACAGGTGAGCAGGTGGATGTACTGAGGACATCTGGTGGATGGATGGAGAATTGCAAGTCTTGCGAGTTTCTAAGAAATTGCCTGGGCCTGGGACAAAATCAAATATTTACAATGATAAAAACAAAAGCAGCAAATTCTCACATTTGAGAAGCTGGAACGTGCAAATGTTTGGCATATTTTCTTGATAAACTATTGATTTATTATCAAAGGTGTTGCTGATAAATCTTCTGTCAGTCAACAAATCAATTAACTCACTAATGGTTTCAGCTCTGATGCTGTGTTCTCCTTAATGATCAGTATTCAGACCTGAAAAACCTGCATCTTTGCTTGTCAAGACTTGTGACTGGAGCTGGACTTGCCCCAATAGATTAAAAACAGCTCTGGTTGTTGGAACAATGTGAGCTTATCAGGAAGGAATTCAAAATGAGATAACTCATTTATATATTTTTCTGTGTTTTTCAAGTTGAGGACTTGCTCATTCCCTGCTGTGCTGTATGATAAAATGAAACTGATGGAATATATTGCTGTATGATATCCCTGTGAACCATGTACCCCTCTTCCCTTCTTTCCCTCTATGTGAACTTTAGGACTGGCTCTCCAAATGACGTCACTTATTTGCACTTTACAAGACCATAGAGACGATGTCAATGGGTGCGCCTTCTCTGCCAAGCTGTTAGCCACGTGTTCTGGCGACAAAACTCTCAGGATATACAACACTCGTGACTTCTCGGAGCTGCCATTCTCCCCGCTGTCGGGACATGGCTACAGCATCCACTGCTGCTGCTTCAGCCCCTGCGGACAGTTCCTTGCCTCATGTTCGACGGATGCGACCACACTGGTCTGGTCCATGGACACGGGCGACATCGAGGCAGTCCTGGAGCATCCTGGTCGCAGCCCTGTGAGGATCTGCGCGCTTTCTCCTGACTCTGCCCACCTGGTCTCTGGTGCATCTGATGGCACTTTGGCTCTGTGGGATTTCCCCTCCAAACAGCTGCGCAGGTAAAGTTGATAGCTTACCATTTATGTAGAGATGAAATGAGACGCGTCTCGCTCATATCTTGACAAAAGGAGCTGCAAACCTCTGCGAAACAACCTTCCTGTCCACGTGTTATTATAACTTGAACAATGGCAATAAAGTTGCATCAAACTGAAAAGATCTGCCTGTTGATGCAGCTGCTGTTGGTTGTGTTTGTGAAGGACCGGAGCAGTGAGCGACACAACATTGGTAGCCTGCTCATTCAGCCCCTGCAGTCAGGTGTTCATGACTGGCTCCACCTATGGAGACCTGCGTCTGTGGGACCTGGACATGAACCAGCTCCATGCGGAGAAAAATGCCCACGACTTGGGGGTCACCTGCTGCACCTTCGCTCCCAGCATCCTCAGTGGTGAGAAGAACCAGTGGTGTTTCTGGCAGCATTGGAGAGTAAAGAATTTATACATTGATAATGAATTTTATTCTGGTGAATACTTATTTTTCACATAAACAAGTACCATGAATGTTTTTTGGAAAGAAACCCTCACATATAATTATTAATAAGTTTGACAGAGATATGTAAAGAGGCAGGATAATTTACAGTTGAACAATGAAACTTATTATATGAGAGTAACAGTAAAAGATACATTAACATTACATATGACCTGTAATTTACTGGAAAATGACTATACTATGAATAAATATTCAAATATTAAACTATGATTAAGAAAAATAAGGGTCAACTGTACATGAATCTGCAGCCTAAAAAACCTATGTTTCTTTTGAATATCTGCCAGCATATATATATAAATATCACTACATCAGTGATAATATCAGTCCACTGGGGTGAAACAAATACTGTGCACATATCCATATAGAAGATGAAGGGGACATTACATAAAATACAACCATAAAATACACTAATGTATGAATAAAATCAGGACACAATGTGAAACAGTGGGTGAGTTAAAAGTAAATGAATTTAAAAAAGCTCAGTGCAAGACTTAGATGCAACATCAAGAATAACGTACAGTGTAGCTCTAAACATTTTAAGAAAGTAAGTGATTCCCTTCAAAAGTGATTTAAACGAAGATACTGATGAAGCCGGAGTTCCTCAGCCGAGGAAGCCTAGCAGCAAGTGCTCGGTGTCCTGTTGACATCCACCGTTCTCTTAAGGTTCGATAAAATCATGTCAGATAGGCGGAGCACAGCTGGACTGTATAGCCGTAGTCAAATTTCACTGTTAGGGACAATAACGTCAAGGCTGATTGTGTAGGTTGAGTACAGTCTGTGATTTGCTTGGTATCATACAATATTTCTTTCTTTGTTTTTTTGCCTTTCAGGCGATCAAGTCGTGCAGTTTTGTCTGGCATCCTGCGGGCAAGACAGTCTCCTCAAGATCTGGGCCATTAACAAGTTCGACTCTGGAGGTAGAGAGACATATCTTCGCCTGGTTTTAGATGCTGGAAGATCTCTCTCTCTCTCTCTCTCTCTCTCTCTCTCTCTCTGTCTCTGTCTCTGTCTCTCTGTCTCTGTCTCTGTCTCTGAATCATAAGTTGAATGGGTGAATGAGACCAATCTGCAAAATGCTTTGGGAAGCGTTAAGGTCCTTTTACGTTTACGTTTGACATTTCTGTACAACAAAGTAGCTGGCAGTCCAAGCCGCTTCTTACTTTTCTGCTTTCAACTCCTCTTTTTGCTTTTTTTGTTCTTCCTCAATGTTGTTGGTGGATATTTATGAAGGTAACATTCATCGCTCACAGCACAGTTAAAATATGGAATATTTGGCTCGTTTGAGTGTATAACTGCAGTTGATTCTCTCTTGTAGCCTGTAAGATGCAGCTCCTGCACACATTAACTGGCCAGTCAGCTCCGGTCCTCTCCTGTGCGTACTCCTCGGATGGACAGCTGCTTGTGTCTGGGTAGGAGCTTTGAAACGGTTTTGGAAGCATATTGCTGACTTTGAATGTTTAAGTTATGTTTGTAGTTTGTAGACTTTATTTCTTACTTTCCAGGGCAGCCAACATTTTCTGCTTGTGCCAGTGCAGTGTGAAAATCAGCTCATCTTTAGCTGTGCTCATATTGCATGGTAATGTTGGAGAGTGAGATTGTGACTGCTGCAGTTGGACAAATGCACCACTCCCTGAGCTCTCATTGGTCAATTAAAGTCCTTGCAGCTGTTCAGGAAATGTAGCGAAGATTAACAGCAAGGACACATTTTCAAAACATTATCTGCTCATAACTGCATTATCACACAATAACAACACAACTCTGCCAAAGAAAAGCAGACAAAATGTTCACTTTGACACAAGTGTTGTATGTTTCAAACACATTTTCGGCTGCCTGGAATGTAAGAAAAACACTGCCTGAAAATCAGCTTTGAGAAACGGTCAGAAAGCATGTAAATGCTATAAAATATTATATTTCATGGGCTAAAACGTGCAAAAACCACCTGTATGTTTCTTTAACGGACATGTTTAAAACCACCATCCTGATTCCCTCAAGAAAATTCAAAATCAAATGCTAAATCTATATTTCACATCAATCTCTTGATCTTAAGTAAGTCAGCATCCATGTCTTGATCTATTTAGCGTTGATGTGAAACATAGATTGTTTGCCTGGATTTAAAAGTAGGCCACATGACTCTTAAGAGTGCAGCACTTCACTGGAACCACTGGAGGGAGACATGGGCTGCTTCATTCTTCAAGAGTGAACGTGGCTCTGCACATGCTGTACCAAGTAGTTTGTTTAAAATACTGCTCACATAATTGCATCTTTTTTTTATTTCCTTCAGCTCTGTGGACAAAACTGTTACACTCTATGATGCTGTAAGTACCTCTGCTTTTTGTTGATTTACTTTTCCTAAGATTTGACCATAGACTTAAGTTATGTTCTGCCTCATTCATAACATAACGTTCATACTTTGTTTTGCTCTACACTTTGTTTTCAGAAAAATGGCGTTTTGCTTTACACACTGAACCAGCACGAGAGGTGAATACACACTTATATTTATGTGTTTAAGTATTGTTTACTGGACTTTCTCATTGAATATAAGCACGCATTTTAATTAAATTCTCTCTTATTTTGCCTGAAATTAGAATAAAAGCTCAACTCAATGTTATTTACCTTTCATACAAACATGCAGCCCAAAGTGCTTTCACATAGCAAGATTAAAACACCACAGACAAAAATAAAAAATAGACAACAATAGATGCATTTTGTTTTTTGTAAGACTGAAAATTACAACAATAAAAGAATAAAATGTTGAAAATAAGTGAAATAAAATAAACACCACGGCTAAAAATAATATAAAAGACTGATTAAAACTATATAACATTACTCCAAATTTAAAGCCAGATTTAAAAGATTGGTCTTTAATTTCCTTTTAAAAAGTGGTCACAGTGTATTTGATCAAAATTACAAATGTATTTTTTCTGGTAAAATCTTTTGAAACAGTTAACGACAAACAACAAATGAGCAAAACTAGAAACAATATAACTATATAATATTGACAATGTGAATAATAATGTAATAATTCTGGCAATATACATTTTTGTCCATATTTCCCACCCCTGTCTATACTCCCCCACTTACACACTTGATGTTTGTGCAGAATCCCTAAACGAGGTCTTTCACACAGTTTCTCTGGCAGCTGGTAGTTGGTGGCTCTTCTTACCAACTTACACAAGTTTCTCTTTAATAAACATTTTCATGGGGAAACTGCTGCAAGATGCTTTGCAATGCTAACTCAAAAAATACACAAGCATTGGAGGCATATTTTGCATTTCCGGACCTGTTTTGTTTGGTATGTTACTTGATTCCACTGGACAAATGATGAGAGAGATCACATTTTTATATTTCAGGCTAGTGTTATTAGGCTTTGATGCCGCTAATTGTTCAGTTATATAAAACGTGTGCAGTAAATGCCGTTCACAACAACTTGCAGGGAAGACAGAGACGGTACCTTTTTAATAGACTATGACCCAGTGTGGTCAGAAAACATCCGTTTTGCATTTTTATAAAAAGGTAGGGCTTCTATCACGCCGTCTCTTTCCCCTACACCTACACACACATATAAGCCGAAGCTAAATGATCACACTTACAAGCTATTTATAAGTCCATCAAACCACCTGTGATTGAAAGGCAGAAAGCTCATTTCCTTTCATTGGGGCAAATGAAAGTCATTTTGGAAAATCACTAACTGAAGTGGAAGTAGACGAGGCATGTTGAGGAAAAAGTGGATAAATGGCACTTGACAAAATGCTTCCAGGAAACTCATTTGACTTTAGACAAACTGATAATATAACAGGGGGAAAGCATCTTGACTTCAGGTTAGCGCATGCCTTTCAGTACATTCTTGTTGGAGGTTTTTAGAGATGTCGTTTGAGGCCACCTAGCTTTTGCTAGCGTAACCTAGCTTTGGTTGTAGTGAGATCGTCCTCATTAATGTTGCCTTGACTTTCTTGAATCCACTGAACCTTACTTAGATCTTAGTGCAGCCTTTGACGTGGTAAGCCGCCATTGAATTGGCCCTCTGATATGAACATTCCCATCCCTGCTACACATTTAGGTCTGGTTTAGAGCGGTCGTGCACAACTTTTAACCCTGTAACAGCTGAAGGGGCAGCCTCACATCTTCAGGCAGGTCCCTCGCAGCTGCTACCAAGCTCAGGACTAACATTTGGGGCTTTTGGCTTCAGTTTCTGAGTGATTTGGATGGCTCTGCTTGAAGGTGTAATGCTCACAGAATCACTATTATCTTTAAAGTTACTTCTTACAACTTTAAGACAGATTTGGTTTTATGTGTTTTTAAAAAAGAAAAGTCCTTTTGTCCTCTTGGTTTGTCTTAATTGATATTAGGACTGAGCTAGCTGCCTTTGATTGATAAATCTCTGTTTATTTTATAGTGTGTTTGTGTTAATGTACAGAGACAGTTACACCTCAGTGTTAGCAGAGCCAACATCCAGGTGACTACTGTCCTCTGCTGCAGGTACGTGACGGCATGTTCCTTCTCTCCAACGTCACCACTAATTGCTACAGGCTCAATGGATAAGACTGTAAACATCTGGAGGCTGGAGGACGGATGCAGTGGCCATGGTGGGAAAAACAACACACACACATCACTCCCAACAGAGCAACTATATTTTGATGGTTAATTACACTTGTTTTGTCTTGTAATCTATTTTTGTGTCTGCTTCCTTCACTGCACCTCATGTCCAATGGAAAGGCGGGAAGTCGCTACCTGGTTAGCTCTATTTTTATCTTAAATATTGTTGGGTTTTTTTGAGCACTTGAAAATCTTTAACTGTATATACGTATTTTCTGCTAAATATCTTCTATTCGGTGTCATTTGGAGTCAGCACCTCAGTGCTAGAAGCTTTTCTATCACCCGTGTGCTGAGATGTCGTGTTAGACTAGTTTCATCTTGTGCTGAAGGACACAGGTGTTGTGTACAAGAGGGCTCTCTATTCCTTAATCACTCTTCAGTCTCAAGTGCTGCAAGTTTGCTCAAAGATTGCATTGCATTGCTCATGTTTGCAATTGATTATTTGTTTGTGTGTGTGTGTTTCAGAGAAGTCTGCTCTGACATCAAGTGAAGGTAGGAAGGAAGAAAATGTGCCTTAGTAGTTTTAGTATATTACTCTGGGGTGCCTGTAAAAAGTATCAGTGAATGAGACGCCACTCCTCACACAATATGTGCACAGAAAAACAAAATATTTTTGTCATAATTAGGATTGATCATGTGTTTGGTCTGCAATTTCTTTTTGTGTCAATAAAAATGTCGATGAAACCTCCAGACATTTATTTAAATTACTATACAAGCCATGCTAGCCACAGCTGCCTAATCAATAATTAGTCAGCAGCGTTCCAGGATAGTCTTTCACTGAGAATATTTGGACATTTTTCAAAAGATGCTGCAGCTGTCGTGGACCGACCGTCTTGCTTTGATTCCCCCTCTCAGGGAGAACCTCAGCAGGCCGATGGCAGCTACTGGTCTGCGATTGGTCAGAGGAGGACGTGTCAGCGTGGCTGGTGGAGGAAGGCCTCGGGGGATTGGTGGACAAATTCACGGCCAACAACATAGATGGGACAGAGCTGCTCAGTCTCACCAAGGAAACACTGGCGTCAGAGCTGCACATAGGTGAGGAGGACAGCGTCACACCTCGATCAATGAGTGCAATGCAATAATCTCTCACAGTCCTAATGCTTGCTTTTGTCTGAAATGTGAGAATATAAACCCGGTTTTATGGGTATTACGCCTGGACTCTTGTGAGAATGAACACGGACGTGTGTGGATTAGGATTTCTGTCATCATTTACATGGATAAAAGGTGACACTTTGACTTACAGTAAGGGTGAAGGAATGAATGAATGTTAATGGGGTTTTTACTCAGCAAGATTATATAATATTAGGCTGCACTGCAAAAGTAGGTCCTGTAATCCGGAGCGCTTCATCAGTTACATAACTCAATCCCCAAAACAGTATTTCCCATAAGGTATAAAGTGGATTTACACCTTCTATATCATTAGGCTGTCTGAATATTGAAATTTAGGTTCATCAGACTTTATATTTCTGGCTTGTTTTTCACCCAAGATTTGCAACCACACAAGGCTGAAGTAGGAGTGTTATGTTGCTGATGTCAGTCCACCAGCTAAGCCAGTCTCCGTCATGTAGTTGTCAGCAAATGTTTGTTGTTTTGCCATGCCGTCATTTCCATCCCACAGTCGCTGTCAATCACTCCTCGGTTTACACAGCTCCGGCGCTGTGACAGCTTGCGTTCACATTATTCTGTTTTTAGCAACGTTGCATGAATCCCACCTTTTTAGCAGAGCTTACTCTGAGAACACTATTGAGCAGCAACGTGTTTTATCTGTTGCACTGAAAGAAACATATTTTTCAAAGGTTGGAGTGAAATCAATAAGTGTGCTTCCCTTCTAAAGAGGCAGCATAACAAAATGAAACACAATGTACCAGTAAGATTATCAGGGCGTCTACAAAGTATTTTGTATTCAGCTCTTTATTTTATGAGATCGTGCATTTTTAATCGCATAATTAATGATTTAATTTTTATTTAATTACTGAAACAATATTAAAATTAAATTCCTTCAAGTGCCTGCAGAGTATTAAACTTCGCATTGGACAGACAGTCAGTCTCCCACTATGTTCACTCTCACCCACGCTCACATTTGCCATCCAAGAGCGAAAAGTGCTAAATGCTGGAAAAACAAATGCTCCGAATTTTCATATTGATATTTTTGTATATGTTCGTGTTTCGGTCAGTTCAGCTTCCCCTTGAAGCTCCAGTGATTTCTATTTTAATGAGAGCACACGAAGTCTTGTCTGTTATTTTTTCTGGCACGTTGCCTTATTCGTGCGTGTGTGTGTGTGTGTGTGTGTGTGTGTGTGTGTGTGTGTGTATAGAGTCAGTAGGCCTGCGTGGTAAACTCCTGAGGAAGGTGGAGGAGCTGAAGAGTGATTCAGTGTGTTCAGGCATCCCTGATGAGTTCCTTTGTCCAATCACTAGAGAGCTGATGAGGGAACCAGTCATTGCTGCCGGTAAGCGCAGATCACCTTTTCCATTTGACACAATTTACATATAATGACACAACACATGTGCCAGCTACGTCAGACAGAAGTGTTCCGTTTCTTCAACCCGAACGGATTGGCTTGTATTTGTTTGTGTAATTTGAGTGTACTGTGGACATTTCCCAACAGATGGATACTCGTATGAAAGAGAGGCCATTGAGAGCTGGATCAACACCAAGAACCGCTCCAGCCCCATGACCAACCTCCCCCTACTGACCACTCTGCTCACCCCTAACCACACCCTGAAGATGACTATTGGCCGCTGGAAGACCAGCCACTAGCATCCGAAAGACCTCTCACCCGCAGTGCCCCAAGTACTTTCTTTAAAGTACACAGAGACCTGAATATAGAGCTCACAGAGGTGCCACAGCATTTCAAGTATGGGTGTGTCTGATTTTGTTCCATTTGACGCATCTGCACACTGTGGGAGTTTCTTCGTTTGCACTTATTTGTAAAACTGCATTTTTTGACCGCTGAGGAGCAGAAAGGCATCGTCGTATCAACATGAATATACTTTCAGCTTATTAGATTTTTATGACTTATATGTTGGTAATCAGTTGCTTGGTGGATACAGCGCAATTTGGGCATCCCAGGGGCTTCATAGCGAGTTTCAGGCCATTTGAACTGTTACTGTTTTGTTCACTAAAACACTAGCTGGCAAATATAGCTGAGCATTTTAGCAGGTAAAGAGCCTGATATTCCCCTCAGTAGTTGGTAGAGACCAAAAACAGCATTAAAAGAGAGGAGATATTGGACACAAACACGACTCCATATGAATGATATTGTTGCTCCGTAAGTGGTAGATGTGTAAATAAGCAACTGTTTGCTAACTAGTTCACCACATGTAAGGCCTGGTCTGCCAACACCTCAGAAAAATACCGTAGGACTCTTTGCCTTGTTAATTGCAGACTGTCTTTTGTAATTTACTTTAACTTTAGGTCATTTTGCACGAAGCAGCGAGCACACGGGTTTTCTGGTTTGTTAATCTGAATAAAAGAAGTTCTTCACAAGTGCTGTACAGAAAACACATAACGATATGCTGTATGTACGATAAATAATTAAAAATGTCTACAACACTGTAGGCTCCTAATTAAACAAAAAATTACAAAGTGCACATTTTGATGACTTAAGTCATCAAGTTCAGCCTTTCTGGTGTAGCTACCTGCTTACAGCACTTTAAACACGTAGCCGAAACATTTTTGTTGTCTTAAAATGAGATTCATTTATATGTATGAATAAAGACCCTTGCGAAGAAAGCAAAACAAAGCCCTTAATAATGGAAAGCAAACTTTGATCGGGAGGCCTTCAGCGTTGTGTGCATTTTTTTATTATTTATTACTTAATATTGATTGAATAACCAAAAAGCAATGAGCTGTGAGTGTCTGAAAGCTGCACAGAGCTACAGACTGGAGTGTTGATTATCTGGTGGCTTGGCAATACCCACAGAAATATAGCTTAATGGAGCTTTAATTGAAAATCAGTAATGTAATGTTATTTTACTGAAAACACTTTGCACTATCTGCTGGTAAGCATTACACATATTTGTTTTATTTTGGATTGTCTGATCTTTGCAGGGCCTTGCTTATTACAAACCCTGTGGGAATAGTGCTTGGCCAAAGTAGTGTAGGGTTGACTTCCCTGTACAAGCTAACATCCAGATTTTAATGACATGAATGATAATAATTAAGACATTTCTGCAATATTCAGGAATTGCAATGTCCACATTTGTATACTTAGTTCATTCTGATGGCTTGGTTAAATGTTAGGTTGTACTGTGTAAGACCTTTTATCCATCCATACACACTCTGAAGCTTAAGCAACAGTTGATGGATTATACTGTGAAAGAAGTAGATGTAGAAATGCAGTCCTCCATTAATATTTTATTATACCACAATAATAATGTGGTAACATTCTGAAATCCATAGTATGACTCTGAAAAGGGTATATGACAACTATGGACAGCAATGTAAGAAGTCTCTTAAGGTTTGTTATCCTCTCCTTTTGCTCATGTAAAAGCTCTTTGTGTCCAAATAAACCAATAAACACGTTATATGAATATGTCTATTCATATATCTGCTATGGAAAAATAAATAACATATACTGTGGATATTGAAGCAGTTGTTTCTCAATATTATTAAGTTTCCAGCAATGTCATGTACAGCGCCGTTTTTATCAAATGTACCAAGAAAAAGAATCTCAAGTACACAAAGTAATTTCTTTTGAAGCCTGTAATGCTGACAGAGAACCACTTACAGGGAAATATAATATAATCTGCAAATATAGTGTACACCGTACAAATATAAATGTTTTTTAAAAGACACTTGACAATAGAAATGGTCATATCCTGCGAATAACAGCATGAGGTGTTTTTTTTTATATTCGTGCACAAAGCTTTCTCTGACTTCTATATTTGATATAATGAATTTAAAGTTTAGACAATATACTACACATTTTTTTAAATCCCTACTTAAGGTATGTCTGGTTTTCTTGAATACACTAATGTAGCTGTAGACATGTAAGCAAAAGCGTAGTAGCCTGAGTTGAACACTGGTTCTAGATTGTAAATACAGTGCAGCAGCATAACTCTACAAAACAGGCTCAGGGAAGGCAGCTGCTCTCGAACGAGTCTCCCTTGTTACCTTACGTGGGACATAGTTTGTTTAAAACAAGCCTGTATCTGTGCTTTGATAAACTATATTCAGACGTTGGACTCTATAAATGAGCGTTTGGGTTTGATGGGAGCCATATGCAGAGCCGGGTTGTCTCTCGTTAGGCTTGCCTGTCTGTGCCTCCCATCAGGGAAGCGTAGCTGGGAGGATGCCGTGCCTCTGGCCTCCCGCTGGTGGAGCCGCTCTCCGAAGTCCCGGCCCTGCTGCTGGCTGTTGGCTTGACTCCCAGAGAGCTGCTCCTGGAATGAAGCGCGTTTGAACTCATTGTTGAACCCTTGAAACTCCATTACTGACATACTGAAACTCTCCACGCACCCTCCTCCTTGGCCCTGCCGGCTCAGGCCAGAGGTCTGCTGGCCCTGGACTCGCACTGATTTGTCCATTACTCCCATGAAGGGCCGGGGCTTTAGCTCAGGTTTTGTCTTGAAGCTGCCACTGCTCTTGATGGGGCACGGAGCTTCTGGCACCTGCTGCCTGCCGCCATCTGATAGGTTCCCACTGGAGGCCTGACTGGAGCTGGAGCCCCTTGAGCCCGCTGTTCCTCCTCCTCCACCACCCTCCCTCCTAACCTCCATACCAGACCCCAGAGCAAGAGCCAGGCCATCCAGAGCCACTGAGTGGGTGGAGAGTCTGTCAGAGCCCCTTGAAAAGCTGCAGGAGCGGGGCTGGTACATCTGGAGAGGCCCAGGTGGGGAGGAGCTGTTGGGGGACATGGGGTGATAATGCTCAGTGGGGCTGTGTCCAGAGTGTTCACTGGCTGATCCGGGGCCAATGTCAATACCCAGCACTGGTGCAGGCCTCAGGGAGGTGGAGATGTGTCTGCCGGGCAGAGGACTGGAGGGCCCACACAAAGAGAGAGGCCTGCCCCCAACTCTGTTCCCTGCCTGGAGGGAGTGGCAGTGGTGATGAGTCCTGCTGCCCTGGTTCTGGGTCTGCCTGTTGATAGCAGGAACAGGCTCAGGCAGGTCCACAAACAGTTGGTTCTGCACATATTCCTCTTGAGGGAAACATGGCGACTGATCTGCTAAACCAAACGCCACACCTCCAGGGAGAGTCCTGTTTGGAGCGTACGGATTCAGAGGCCAGAATTCTGGACTTTTCCCACACTGCAGGCTCACTTCCTCACCTTCCTCCTTCTCTTCTTCCTTCTCTGTATCAGTCTGCTCTGCGGGGATTGGCCTCTCTAGACTTCCCTGTGAATAGACGTCTGTCTCCTCTTCTGCGGCTTGATGGTGGTGGGTGTGAGGGTCCCTGTTGTAACCCTGTGCCGTGCTGTTGCTGGATGCCTTCTGATGATGTTTGCATTCCTCCTCTACCCGCACCAGCAGGCGCCGGATCTCCCGGTTGGACGGGCAGAGTCGTGCTGCTTCGTGGAGGTCTGCCAGCGCTGCAGCAAACTGCCTGAGGAGGACAGAGAAAACGAACAAAGGAACTTTAAATAAAATACTTATTTTACAGCGCCACTTAGACGTAGCATCCCAGTGAATTGCTGATTCTCGCAAGAATGACTTTCTGTTGAGCAAAATGATACTGCTTTGAAATAATACACACAATGTAATATGGCTGTACCTGCTACTCCTCTTGGCACGTGCTCTGGCATAATACGCTTCATAAGACCTGGGTTTGAGTTCCAGGGCTTTTGTTGCAAAGTCCTCAGCTATGCCAAAATCCTGTGTTTTCAAATAGAAAAGTGCATTTAGTAATTGAATTTCAATTTAAATATCAGACACAGTAGAGTAACAAACAAACGTACTGTATGATCAGCTGTGTGTTTAAGTGACTGGGCTGGAAAATGTTTGTCTTGCAGAAATAATTTGAGCCAATTCCAATACAAAATAGTGTTTGTGTTTGCATCTTCGTTATATGGATCTGAAGATCGAAGCTTGTTTAATGAAACAGAACTCACGCTGCAGTCATTTTTATTGACCGGGAACCGAAAAAAGAGGAGGCGAGACAGACAGGGAGCAGCTTGTTTTTCTGCTGTTTTTTTACCGCTCTCATCATCACTCTCAGGTGAATATTTAATGACACGAACACATTGTGATTCTGTCCTTGAGAGTGAGGTCAAAATGGCAGCCTTGAATGTGAGATCATGAACATTGCTGTTGAATGTTTAATGATGGTATCATGTAGTCTCTCTCCTGGCCCTTACTGCCTGCATTCTGATATAATATGTGGATTTAGCCAGCGCGCTCGCATGTCCACTGTAAATAACCCCCTGTAGAGACACAGAGAAAGAGAGTGCGCTGCCGGAGAGAGTGACCTTATCACATCAAATTATCTGCTCCATTATTCATCGGCCACAGTGACCCTAAGGATGGCATTTTTACACAGTCTGTTAGGACGTCTGTCATCACCAGGGTGGGTTCCAAATCTGGCTGCAGGCCACACATCTATCTCTACAAGTAAGTCATTATGTCGCCACCTGCTTCCAGGTCATTCTGCTTACCAGGGAGACATGAAATTAGATATGAAAAGCAGAGATATTTTTACAGTGAGCTACACCCCCGCTGACATTATCTCTTTACGGTGATGGCGATAAATTATATATCATAAGGAACCATCTACCTTGCCCTGCCAGCCCTCCTGCCTTCCCACCAGCGCCTAATAAACCCACCAGTGTTAAATAGTGCACGAGCAGCTGTGAGCCTTACATTGGTTTTCCTGCGGCAGCGGGAGAGGTTTAGATAGAGGGAGACCCGCAGGTCTTTGAGCCCTTTCAGCTCCTCTCCTTGCCCCTCACGAGGTAGCTTCCTCAGTGCATACTGGTATCGCTGGCCTGCCTCCTTCATACGTCCCTTCTGAGAAACACACAGAAAAAGGCCATTTTTGACAGCTAATACACAAAGACACCTTGTTTGTCTATTTAAATAAAAGATTGCAAGGTTTGCCACATCCTCACAACACACTACAGCATTCACCATAACATACCTTGTAAAGTATGTTCCCTTCCTCCATCAGCTTCTGCAACAGGATGAGGAGAATGTCTGGTTTGGAGGAAGCCATAGCCCACGTAGCGTGACCTGATGGAGGGGTACAAATATGTATCTTTCTATTACCTGTCTATGCCTTGTCTCTTTTACTTTGTGTCTTACATAAATCACGTACCTGATCGATCGTGGGGAGCCGTTCGGTAGCCTTTCGGTTGATGAAGGAGAGCAACCGAGGATGGAGAGAGAGGGGGGGAGAGAGCGGCAAAGAGGGAGTAAGAGAAGCGTCTGTAAAACTGCAGGTGCTGCAGAATAGAGAGTACCAATATACGGTGTGGAGGGAAAATAGGCAAATATAAAGTCATGTAAATGCAGAGCGTGCAGGTGCAAAAGTATAGCGCATACAAACAAATCTGTCCAAGTGAGCTGAGTCTTCATTGATTGGGAAGTCAGATACATATATAAGTACACTCTGATAGTCAGTTTGGACAGATATAGGTGTTGATGCAACTTTATGCTCATTCAAGAGGCTGTGCTGCAGTTTGTAGAGCTGTTTAACTGTGTCGTATAATATGAAATATTGGAATATTCTGTTTTGAGTGTAAAATTCCTAGAGGTGGGATCTTCTGCAGGGCTGTTATGGTAAACATGGTGTTTATACCCATCTTGGATCCTTTCTTAAGCAGCGAGGCCACCAAGGCCGGGTTCTGGCAGCCAGCTGTCCGGTCTGAACCTCTGGCACCGGTGTTGTCGGCTCTCTCCAGCACCGCTCCATGTTCCACCAGGCATTGCACCTTGCATAGAGTAACAACAACATATTATATTTACATTAACATGTAAGAATCGAGCAAAGAAAAATCTGTGAGATATTTCAGTCGTTGGGTTGTTTGCTGTATGCTTCACTACATTAGCAGACATTGGCAACAAAGCTGTCTGCCCCATTTATACCCTGATGGTTTTGGAAAAAGATTGATCAGATAGTTTTGATTACTGTCCTGCTGTTCTATCAAGTCAAAATGCTCGGGTTGTAGTTTTTTTTACTCCCCGTGAACTGTGATTGCAAAATGACATCCTGCCATGCAGATGCAAATAATTATCATCATCATTATTTTAGCCGTTCTGATTTATTTGTCTCTTTATTTATATATTTGTTTGTAAAAATATTTCAAATAAAGACAGTCCTCTCCATATACTTTTCCATTACCAACATCATCTAAACAACAGCATGAAACGCACTGTATCTGCATCCCCATTAAGGGCAGCTAGGTCGAGAGGAGTCCGTCCCTGTCTGTCTGGTTGGTTCAGGTCTGCGCCTGCCTCCACCAGAAGCTGCACCGCACCTTTCTGGCCCTTCAGGCAGACCCAGCTAAGTGCAGTCAGCCCTTCCTGATCAGCAGAGGACAGAGAGGCACCTGGGACCACAAACAATACAAATGTTGTCCTGCAGTTCGTATGCATTCAGTAAACATATTAAGGTGGGGAAGGTGGGGACTCTCACCCTTTGACAGCAGGAGCTCAATGGTGCTCATGTGGCCCTCAGAGGCAGCCAGCATCAGTGCAGTGCGGCCCAGCTTGTCGCTGACGTTGATATCTGCACCTTGTTTTAGCAGCAACTCTGCAACCTGGGAAAGGGAGGAAATAATGATTCCAAAAAATGAGGGAAAAACAAAAAAAGACAAGTGGTTAAATGAAGAACGTCCTCACCTGTGTGTGTCCATGTTTGCTGGCACTAAGCAGCGGGACCATCCCCCTGCGGTTGGGTATCTCCAGGCTTGGCCCCCGCTCCAGGAGGAACGAACACATCTCCATCCTCCCTCTCCCTGCTGCCGCGCTCAGCACTGACAGAGGGTCGGCACAGAGATGAGACGACGAGGCGGAGAAGAATATGTAATTGACACATTTAGGAGAGAAGTAGAAGCAGGAGTGAGAAACGGAGAGAAAAACACGGTTGGTTATTTCCATAATATATATGATTCTAACGCAGGTGTTCTACCTCTTCATATTACATCTTTGGTTAATTTGTTGAACAATAACATTTTGCTAAGGAAAAGCTTTAATATTGTGTGTTTTAATAGAAATCTAGGTACTAGAGATCAAATTGCTCAAAGACACCAGCACTTTCTCTTTCTTATTCTTCCTCTTCAGTAACCAAAGGAAAGAAAATACAACTATTTCCAACCATAACAGACAAGTTGCACCCTCCTTAACCAGCCGGTGTTACTTACAAACGATGATCATCTGTCCTTTTTTTAGTATGAGAGTCCTTCAGCTAATTGCGCAGCTCGGGATAGAGGCAAGGTATTGATGCCATTCTCTAACCTCTAAGTACCTTTGATAAATGACATCATGTTTCATGTGACCACATGCTTCACTGAACAAATCGATTGTATAATTCTGCCTTTAAAGAGAAGTTATTGTTCTATTGGGCAAAGAAAAAACAACCCAAAAAATTATTTGTATAAGGTGACTAAAAAATAACAGGGTTAGCGAAGCAGCTGCTTTAAATACGCAAACGGAACCAGTGAAAATAATATTCTTATTAAAGGGAATATTCAAAAGCTGTCATACACTGTATTCAATTTAATTCAATTGTATTTATATAGTGTAATATCATAACAAAGTTATCTCAGGACACTGCACTACTGTCGCTGTCTCCCTGGTAAAGTAATCAGACTTTAACATGCATCCTTGACTGATCATTTCATCTGTGCAAATGGACTGTAATCCAATGATACTAACACTAAACAAACATGAAACAAAGCCCTAGTACTGTACATGCAGAGGTGAATGTTTCACAGGGTATTTCATGCTCTCACTTTTTCTATCTCAGCACTGCAGTCCCCCTGTGTAATAGAATTATACTCTAATGGTGCTGTAGGCAGAGCTACAGGCTTCGTCCGACATGCTTTCAGGAAATGGATCTAACAGAATCCTGAAAGCTGTACTATCGCATCTGTGATAGAGGTAAAAGTTTTACAATTGAATAACAGCTACTTTTTAGATGGTACAAATGTGGCTGGACAAGATATTCTGTGTGATAAACGTGACGTGCCATTTCTGACAAAAAGAAAAAATCAATTTATAATTGAATCAACTATTTGATATCAACCAGAGCATCCTAAAATCCTAATACTGAAACCAGTAAGTGGGTATCTAGTACTCAGTAATCAGTCAAAGAGCTCACTATGTAATCACATGCAGGTAAATTAACTGTTTAATATTTACTAACTGCACAGAGCTAGAATGTGCCTAAAATACAACCAGCCCTTGAGCATGAACCTAGATCCACACTGATGGACAGAAAAGGGTGAAAAGGCCAGATTTATCTGACTGATAGGAGAAATGCACCCGTTTCTCCCCAGAGAGAGTCATGAGCGTCCATCTGCACTGCCAGCTGTTCATCTTTCAAGTCCAGCAAGCTCTTCACCACCTGCAGGGAAACACAATATAACAGTCCTCTGTATCGCTGGCTTACGGTGCAGAAAGGAAACCAAAGCCCCCACAGACACTGACCAGAGCTAACAGCAAAACAAATCTAACAAACCGTCTACATCAAGCAAGGGCAGCCACCGTGCTCTACATGAAAAAAAATGTAGAGTGTTCAAAATGTTTCTGTCATTAGGACCTTGAGCTGATACGTACCTGTGTGTGTCCCACACTAGCTGCAGCTGTAACCGCCTGCTGTGCTGCCTGTGTTTTCCCAGTCCCAGTCTCATTGCTGTGGTGCTGCTGTGGGTCAGTGGGGATCTCTGCTCCCCAATCCTGGCCCAGCAAGATGTTGATGATTTCTGCATGGCCCTTCAGCCCGGCATGGACCAGCGCACACTGGCCACTCTTATCAGCATGGCCCACCTGGCACAGAGGGGTACACAGAAGGACTTACAACACTGGTCCTGGCCTGTAATACACTGTCCTAGATCAGGCCTGTTTATGTCATCTGTCTCCCAGAATAGACCCTGAAACTGTGGTGAATGTAAAACTGTTCAGGATATCAGTGGTGTGAAGGTACTGAGAGACAGAGTGTTCTGTCATAGATTTAAATCTGATTTATCCATGGTAATTATTCTGGTCACACCCTCCAATGAGTCTCTTCCTCTGACACTGACCTTGGCCCCTTTCTTGCAGAGCAGGCTGACGATGTCCGTGTGTCCTGCAGCGGCGGCCAAACAGAGGGGCGTCATGCCGCTGTCAGTGGTCCCATCTACTGGAGCGCCCATTTCAAGAAGCAGCGCTACCATCTCCACATGCCCCAGGTGCGCGTGGACGGCCATAATGGGGGCGTGTCCTATCACCTCTGTACACCAGGTCACACTAGCTCCACCTAGCATCAACAGACGACTTACCTGCAGGACGAAAAAGATGAATAGGAGATCTCTGTATATAAGAATATTGGGCAGTATGAGTGTAGAGCACGTGTATGTCACCTTGATGTTTGGTGTATATAGGTTCCTCAGGGAGGCCAGGGCAGCGGACAGACTGTCCGTGCTGCAGTTCACCCATATGGCCTGGAGAACGCTGGAGGACACACCTGACTTCTTACTAAGTCCCTGTGAGTGTGTGTGAGAGAAGCACAGAGAAATAAAGTTTGCTCAGAATTTGAATTGTGTCCCAGGAGTAAAGCAGTATGTGCAGAGAGCGAGCCATGCATGCAAACATTACAATACTCACTGTACCGTGGGCGTTTATCTATATGAGCAGTGCTAATGTGTGTGGGTGATGGTAGGGACAGGGGTTCACTCTGGGTGTGTGTCTTAGCGTGTTTCTATGCAGTAATATACAGTAAAGTGCAGGGTTAAGCCTTTGGGAATCCAGGGGTTTTTCCGAAGGGTGTAGGTACAATCAGTTCCAGCCATAAACCTATATAACAAGTTATATACATAGTATCACAGTTCCTGTAACCTTGAATATGTGAGCCTTGAGGATGTGGTGTCCCAATTCCATAGTCTGCTGTCGGTTCAGCTTGCCCTCCTGTCTGGAGAACATGAAGGCCAGGAGAGCGTGGCCACTCCTGTAGACATGCATATAATGCTTATTTAACAGAAATGGCTTAAGTTCAACCCTGCCAATAACAACATCTTCTTTGACAAGAATTTACACCTTCTTCTTGGTGTATTCACTACTGACTTATAGTACATGCATCTTAAGAATCTTGTGCTATATGACCTCTCTCACCTTGGGTCACAGAGAAAGTCTGTGCTCTCTCCATCCGCTCTCCAAACCAACCACTCTCTGAAGGAGGGATGGCACAGCATCCGTGTGCCATCCCTGCGTCTAACCTATGAACACAAATGATACAGAATATTTCTTAAAATGTAAAAGTACCCACTAAATTGCACAATTGGCCCCCTCAGATGGCTTGTTATTACTGTAAGTTACTTTTCTGAAAAAAGAACATAACAGCTGATACAATTGGGGGCCAATTGTATCACCCCACCGATTGTACATCGAAAATGTAGATAAGCCTTTGCAACAAGGACTTTTTTCTAACAAGTTTTAAAAATGCACGGTACCATACGGTAGGTCATGTAAGCCTACTTCTAAATTCCTAGGTGTAAGTGAAAATGATTTACTTCACAGCAAAACAAACACAACATTCAAACCTATGAAACAAAAGCTTGAATCATTATGTGCCCTTCCATGCAGTCATATCAAGAGCGAGTCTTACCATGAATCCAGCCAGGCTGTCTAATCTCTGCTGGAAGTCCTTCCACTCCAGCTCCCCCCTCACACTGCCTGCATTCAGTGCCCTGAACATTTGCTCATCAGTCAGTGGGTGCAGAGACGCCAGTGCCACATTTAGCACCGCGAGTACCCGTTCAAAGACCTCTTTATCCGGAAAGCTCACACGACACATCAGCAGGTACACCTAACAGATATTCGTACGTTAGCACATGTTGATAATGATGTTGTCAGAGGGGGTTTATATTTTTCATACACTTACTACAAGTTAGATGGGTAAGAACAATTGCGCAATAAAAATTTATTTTGGTACAGTTACATTTGAAAGCTTAAATATGTGATATTATTTCAACCTAACAAATAACTCTTACATATTGATCAAATTAGTGAGCTAGTTTGTCACGTATCCTATAGGTGTCAGGTGTTTGTGTGTGGGTGCTCATGGTTGCATGGTAAATATATTACATGAAAAGGTAAATAATATAAGATAGCCAGCATATTGTCTTCCACCACGATTTGAGTTGCTATGTCACATCTCTTAGACTCAGGTATTGTGTGACTTGGATCTTTAGAGTACTTTGCTGGAGGCTCACATGAAACAGCCTGAAGGTAAACATGTAAATTCTAGCAATAATGACAATGAAAACAAAAAAACAAAAAAAACAAGACAAGTATACATTTTGAAACAATTTTAACTTGTGTTATTTTAAATTCTACTATATGATCCATATTATACTTCTATAAGCTCTCATATTTAACTGTTACTGTCCAATACCTGGGCCTACACACCTTTATGCATGCTTTTCCATATCCATTATCCAATCACTGAATCATCACATTTCTAACACTTGCTCATCTGTTGTCCTATTTTACAATGTTCAATTATGTAACATTAACATGCATCTGTCATTTACTTTAGTCACTGTGGACTATTTCTGGCACTTTGTATTCTTTGATCCTGTCATTTTTATCTCTTATTGATCTAAATAGTGTGTGTGTGTATACTTTTCCTCTTTCTTTGTGAAATCCATGCTTGAACAATGGTTATTGCCTGTGTACCTTGAGTTGGGATGTTATGGACATTGATTTCTTCAAGCCTCAGGCGACGTGCCATTTCATGGCAGACAGCCAGGATGACTGACAAGTGTTAAGTGTTAGACTGTGAACTTGATCAGATGGAGGGCAGGTCCAAAAGTACACTCAAGGTAACTCAATTTGTCTTTTTAGCTGTAGGGGATTAAACTCTATAGTTTACATAGTAAGTGAACTGATAACTTAATGAAACACACGTTACTGTGCATCTGTGGTACACAACATTTTATCAGATGTAAACCGAACACACCGCCACTAGAAGTGGCAGATGCTGGATGTTTCATTTATCCATTACTTTTAACTAACATTAGCTATTTCAGTTGTTTATCCATTATCTTTTTAAGCTTACCATTTCAACCATTTGTCCATCCCTTTTAGCCAACATTAGTTCAATGGTTTATGCATTCCTTTTAGCTAACTATTTCAACCGTTTTGCCATTACTAGTCTCTCTCAACAATTTATCCATCAATTTATCAATTTAAATATTTCAAGTGTTTGTCCAAATTTCTTTTGGGTAACATGAACTATTTCAACCCTTTGTTCATTCCCTTGATTTAGCTAACTATTTCAACTGTATATATTGATTACTTTTAGCTTACTGTTTAAACTCTCTGCTTGCTTGCTACCTAATTTTCCTGCACTCGCAATCGCAACATGTGGTGTTACAGCTAACTCAGTATGAGTATAATTTTTTAATCAAATCATACGTCTTTTCAAATTAGCTGAGCTGATCGACAGTCTTTCCACATACTGCACAAGTACCCCTGGGGTATACCCCATGCTTGTTGGGAATCAATGCTCTACATGTCTGACCTCTGACAGGGAGACAGGCACCACCAGGTAGTTTCCTCCTTTCAGAGCCAGGTGGCCCTTGTGGAACAAATCCAAGGTCAGCTGCAGGTAGAGGATGGAGCCGTGGCTCCGTGTTGACAGGTGGCTGCTGAACTTGCTGAGGAGCAGCTGATCAGGGGCCGATCCTGTTGGTGTGGTGACGTTAGTGGCGATCTGGGTGCTGCTGCTGACCCGGTGATGGATGTAGTCACTCAGGTCAGCTCCCAGATCACTGCTGTCTGGCAGGATGTCCAGAGAAATGCCAGAGAAGGGAAGAAGGGTGGTGATATCCTGCAGGAGGAGAAAACACACAAATTATGGCCGCTTATTGGTAAAAAGAGATACCACGCGCAGACACAAACACCTCAATATTTAGAGTAGCAGTAGGCAGCATGTCTTTGGTGCATTAGCTAAGGACAAATTAAAAGCACCAAAATCAGGACCCAGTCCTCAGATGCTGTTGCCTCTGACTCACACAGAGCCATGGGATACAGTACAGTAAATAGTGTGACAATGACTCAAACTCCAACATTGCTCACAGGCATCTCTCAGAGTCACATTTCATCTCTTGCCATCCTCAACTGCTCAACACCGGCCAAAACCAGCTATGACTGAAAAACAATAAATTCCATGTTATTGCAGCTCAGATCCTCATTAACGAAGAATGACATTTCAGTTCAATGACAAGCAATTGGCTTGTGGTCGTGGTCTGTGTACCACTTAACCCTTTCTCAACTGTTTGCAAAATATCCACGTTATTACACAAGAGTGTAATAGAGGACTTCCAGTGAAATGTCTGATCCAATCAGAAAGCAGGTATACTGGGAGAGTAGGATAATAGTTGTACTCTTCATCTTAAGATTTCGGAATTTAATGCCTGCTGACTTCAAATGTGTCATGAAGAAGAATAAACCAAATGTGTTTTGTGTATTCCCAAACACTAATCAAATTATGTAACCGGCTGGCTGGCCGTCAAGCTCCAGACTTCCTGCAGACTCACAGTAGTATTATCATCCATTCAGGGCATAATCCATGCAGCATTTGTAGGCTTGGCTTTGGCATTGGACAGATGAGTCTGCTGTTTGGTGGGATTACCAAGCGGATTGAGAAAATACATCAGACTCAGACAGAGCGACAGTGCCAAAAGGCACAATGTCTATACCATGGCAGTAAAAGCATAACATTGAACTGCCCTGTGTGTGCAGTGAGCTAAGACAAAAGAAGCAGGTATTGGGAATACCTCTGTGATTTAGGCTATGTGAGGCAAGGTGAAACTTAAGAGGTTGGTTCACCCAAAATGTAAAATCCTATTTCCTTACTTCACATACCTGTATCTAGCCATGTAGATAGCTAATATTTCCAGGTTTTGAGATTTCTGCCTACATCCCATAAAGTATCCAGAGCTCACCTGGCATAAAGGCCATGCTAGGTTCTGGAAGGGCAATAACAAGTGGTGCAAAAAGTAAAAAGAACTTCATCAGACTACATCCCTATACAACAGAGCAGGATTTCATTTGTGACATTTAAAAATCACATTTAAATAATTCAGTAGCAACATCTTATTCCAGAAACAGTGTCCTTGTTACGCCTCACAATCCACACACCTCAGTGTCGACAACTATCACAGGCACCATTTGAAAGCAGTTTCAATGAAAGTCGTTCACAGTGAGATCTGTAGGATTATTCAGAGTAGCCGGGACATTTTGTCTGGATACACATCCATCCATCTATTACCCACGAGGTTTACACCCATGAATATATTAAAAAAAGCTGGACATGGTGACGCCCGTCAGCCTTGCTGCCAGTTTGCTCCAGTGGCCAAACTAAAAACAAAACGTCCCTTGCGCCCCAAAAAATATATTTTCCCCTAGACCACCGTCATAACAGAGCTGTCTGTAAAACCATTGACAGGACACCTCAAACTGCAAACAAACGAGGTTTTTATTCTTTGCATTGTTAATCTTTAAACCACAAAAGGTTTTAACATTTGCAAATTTTTCCAAGAGCACCCAGAGGAAACCCATTCAGGTACGGGGAAAACTATGCTGTCAGTCATCTTCACTGCGCTGGGGTGGAGGCTAGATTCGTGACTAGATACCACTAGAGGTAAGTAAGCAATATGTTAATTGTAATTTGTGTGTACCATCTCTTTGAGACATGCTGCGTGCTGTGGTTTAGAGATCACTGTAATGCTGTAATGTTAATATTCTCACTCACCACAAGGCCTGTCCTGACTGTGACCACCAACTTAAGCCAGAGTGGAAATTTGGGGATTATTTTGGTGATGAACGTGGCAATGGTGTCTCCATAGTCTGGTTTATGGAATTCTGCCTCATTAAGACTGTCAATCAATATGATGTAGTCATCTTCAGGTAGCCTGCGCTCTGAAAAAGAGGTCGAAGCACATTAAAAGACCAGATATATTCTATTAGCCCTGCAGAGAGCACATATAAGGAAACAAAGGAAGATGGTATGATATTTTATATAAAACCTTTCATGGCTAAAAATGGGTGCATCTTTGTTTTCCAGCACAGGATATACTGAGAGAAGCATCAACTACTGAGATCGATTATATTCTGCTGAAAGGGGCCATTGTTGTTTAGTAGCTTGAAGAAGGACATATCCATCATGTTTCACATCATCTTAGCTGTCAATGCGTCCCTGCGAGCCTGTGAGGACTCATACACTCATGCACAAGGGCACTCCAATTCTTTTCTAACCTGCTTAATAGTGATGGAGTAGACAAAACACTCCTCTGCTCAGAGTGTGGAGGGCCTGGCTGGCTGACTGACTGTATCATGAGAAATTGAGCTGGCTAATACGTCCTTATCATTCGCAGCCTCTCGAGAGTATTTTGTGACCTTGAAATCTTGTGGGATGCTGATGATTCAGCAGGGCAACATTTCCAATGTAAAAGACCTCACATCTGTTTCACACTCTACAGTGTTTCAAATCATTGACCTTAACTAGGGAAAATAATCTATGGGCCCCATCACAGAGTCATTACTGCCCTATTTCACACAGGAGATGGCAGCAGGCTCCCTAATTGCTGGGTGAGGGAAGCAGACAGTTTTCCACCTTAAAACGGATACATTTTTAAAATTTTAAAGATCTTTAAAGTTGAATATCACATTTATCTTAATGTGTGTGTGTGTGTGTGTGTGTGCAGACTTCATTACCCTTGCGCAGGCTGGCCATGGGCTCTAGGACACCCTTTCGGAAGGCAGCGATGGGGTCTTGAACGCAGGATCGCAGGCTGAGTGTATTTTGTAGGTGAGGCTCTTGTACCAGCAGCTCCCTGTAGGGGGCGAGCTGTGGTGCTCTGGCCAACAGGGCGGCGACACTGTGCACAAACTCCGGCACCAGGCAGGTGTAGGTGTTGTCAGCCTGACAGAAATGGTAGGCTATCACCTGAAGGAGAAAGAGACAGGTGAAAAACTGAAAAACATAGGGATATTGTATTGCAAAGCCGTGTCTGTTCACTTCAAAATAATATCTGTATTCAGGTCTAAATAAAAACTGGGGAACTGTTAATGGTCCGGGTTGAAATACATAGTGGAACTAGAACAGGAGGTTTTAACAGTGATAAAATACAAGTGAGTAATGCATTTGGCCATAATGTATGATTTCTTTTTAAACCTGGAGGTATCTAATGGGAGGAACCCAAAATGAATGTAAAGTTGGTCTATGAAAAAAAACATGAAAAATATGATAAGCTCTCTTTTTCTCCCATTTTCCATACACTTTTGAGACTTTGGGTTGTCAGTTTCCATCTGCTGTTAAGGTGCAGGCGTCAACATCCTATCATGAGGTAACACACAACTAATCTGGTGAAAAGTTATTGAGCATAAACCTTGATGATTGTCTGCATATTCAAATATTTAGTATATTTAAATATATATTTAATAGTTACATTTCTCTGCTTTGAGTATTTTTACTTTTAATATTTAAGTACATTTACCCATTATACCTACATACTTTTAGTTTAGTAACACTTTCAATGCAGGACTTGTACATGGTATTAGTACTTTTACTAAGACAAATATCACAGAATATAAAAAAAAATAAGGGTTACAATAAAATAACACCAAGATATGAAGACAGAAATTGTATTTGCAGAAATCATAGAGGTAGCTGAGTCATAATTTCCACTCATGAAACTCAACAACGAGAGCTTCTGTCAACAAATTACTGCAGAGTATGTCTAAAACACATTCAGTAAATACAACAGTGTGACAAATTAAACATATCATGAATAATAATGGGCCAAACTGAAAAGCATTAAATACAAAAGCATTGAGATAAATGGTAATTGTCTTGCTGGAGGATTAACAGCAGTTATCTGTAAACGGAAAGCACATTCGTGCAGAAAAATATACAGCTTCAGTAGTATTCACTTATGGCTTTAAAGGGCTTAGATAGGTCCCAGCCTAGACCATGAGTGGTCCACATATAACATTATCAATTATTCTACTTATGAGCGAACATCCTCGCCATCAAAAGAAGTCTGACTAGTTCCCATGGAAACTCTTATTGAGGCCAAGTTAGTAAATTTAGAAGCTTCCATGTCATCTATGTGATGCAATCAGCAGCATGTTCTACACATGCCCCAAAAAGAGAGAAGAACACTCTGACATTAAAATTTGATGTCACAAATGTGCAGCCCCATAGCTCTTAATAAAAAACAGGAACAATACTGATGTGTGTTTATCTTTTTGAAAAGATCCCTCTTCAGTCATTTATGCTTATAATAGTCATAGTTCCCTACAGTGCTGTTTATGGTGGTGTATTATATTACCATGCTAACAAGAACTATACAGATGTGTGTAGTTATGTGTGTGTACTCGTGTACCTATGTGGGGACCAATTTGAGTTTTTATTTTTATTTTTATTTTAGTCCTTGAGAGTGAAAATATTTGGAAAGTGAGGACATTTTGGCCAGTACTTACTGGTTTTGGGCTCATTAACATTAAATGTTGAGATTTTGGTATCCGCGTGCTTGAGGAGAGTTAGATGAGAATATCGACACTCTCATATCTGTTCATTAAATTTGTAGCGACTCCTAGCAACCGGCTAGCTTAGCTTAGCGTAAGGACTGGAAAAACAGGGAAACAGCTAGCCTGGCTCTGTCCAAAGGTAACATCATTCACCTACCAGCACCTCTGAAGATCACTAATAGCTCACGAACATGTTATATCTCATTTGTTTGATCTGTACTTAAACCAAAGTGTACATCGTCCTGTGAGCAGTAACTACCTCTAGTCTCTGCTGGATACTTCTTAAGAAATAGTCCAGCACATAACTCCTCTGTAAAATAAAGAATTGTAGTCCTTAATATTTGTTTTTTATACAGATTAAAGCAAGACATAACTTGATAATTAGTGGGCTGTAGGTGCTGGTAGGCAAGATTTGAGAGAACCAGGCTCGGTGCTTCCCCTTGCAAACTGTCTCCCGGCTTCAGCTTCATATTTAACGTACAGACATGAGAGCGGTACTGATCTTCTCATCTAACTCTCAGCAACAAAGCAAATAAGCGCATTTCCCAAAATGTCAAATGATTGCTTTAAGGTTAGAGATAGGGGCTAGAGAGGGAATTTTGTAATAGAAAGAGGTACCTTGGCAGCTAGGCATCTGATCGCCTCCTTCCTCTGTGCTGTACTATCGCTTGATACTGCAACAGCACTCTGGTTGGGCTGGGAATCAGCTGGCTGTTTGGAGGCTGCTTTCCCCTGCCTATCCCCACCTGAACAGAGCACAAAGCCACAACAACAAATGCAAAGCTGCCATTTACACTCATTAGATGAAGTCTCTGCTGTAAGCACAGGAATACCAGGAGTGAAGTCTATGAAGAAACACAATTAAACTGCTGCAATTAATTAGTGCATCTGCAAGCAAGACTGGAAACTATGGCATTAAGCAAAACCACCGTAGATGGCAGCAAGAGTGTTTGTTTCAAAGAGTGGAGAATGGCGAGTCTGGATTCCTGCACACCCTCTTTTAAATTTAAATCAAAATGGCAACATACAGGACGGATATGAATGAATTATGCAACGATGCTGAAAAATGAATAGCACTGTATTCTTTTTGAACACTATTTTAGATTTTCTCTACTGCATTGCCCTCAGCCTGTAATCTTAACAATGCTTATTATTGCACCACAGGAAAAGGCTGAAGCAAGAGGGGGTGTAAAAAAAACATCTGTATTTGTAGCAATTCCTATTCTTATAACACCTTTTATTCAAACTAAAATCACCAGCACGTCACAGCATGCAACGTGCATTTATAGTGTAATTCTGATTGTACGAGAGGTTGCTTTTTCCAGACAAAAGTACAGTTCCAGTGCCACTCATGAAAAGAAAAAAAAAAGAACAACTTCTGTCTCCTTACACAACTGCAATCAGCAGCGAAACCTCAGGGGAGAACTTGAAAGAAGAGTGCGTGACCCAATTCCTTCCCAAAAAAGTGATATTTCATCCAATATCTTACATGACTCTGACTTCACTGGAGCGCACTGGAGAATGTGGTGAGTTCAACTTACTGTCTTAGAGTAATGCTTTGAGATGCACACAAAAACAAATGACACCACTATGAATAAAGTCCTACATTTAGGGGAGGAGCTGGGGCTGTGAGGGATGCTGGGACCTCCCTGAGGCGTGCGCATGCCATGACAGCTGAGCGTCACCAGTCGCCAGATGATAGCAGTCTTGCCCGATCCTGCATTACCCACAATGACAGCACCGCGTCCCTCACAGCTGCTTGTTTTCCTCAGGACCTCGTCAAGACGAGTGAAGAGCCAATCCCGGCCAACAAAAGGTGCTTCTGTGGTGATCCCGGGGACTTCAAACAGCAGCGGTTTTAGCATGATGTCAGCTTGTTTGAATGGCACCAATCTCCCTGGACGAAGAGAGAGAACTAAGAGTTAACGCTATATAAGAATGGATATGTAATTTAAGCAGTGACATTGGGGAAGTGCATAGGTGTTCCACACACCGGTCTGCACCGGTTTCTGCACCAAGCTATATTTACACGCTGATTTTCCCCCACGGTTAAGCCACAAAATACCTTTGGAGTCATCATTTGTGCGTCCAGCTGTGTTGTGTTTGCGGACTGAGCCCCTGTGTCCAGCAGGCCTTTGGTTGTCCAGATAACTCAAATCCTCCAATCGAGTGGAACTGGTTGCTGTGATGAGAGAGCGGGTGGGGAATGGATTGAGGGTGTGAGAAAGATGCAGGAAATGTGCAAAGATAAACATGGATACCACACAAGTGTCAAATTCATTGCTCGAGTCAATTATTGTATCCATGGAGACGTGAGACATAAACAGTTGTTGCTCCCAATGATAAATGCTCGACGCCCTTGAGGAGAGAAGAGAGAGGGAACACAAAGGAAACAACTCATCTCGCGTCCTGTAATCTCAAGATAACATGAGTCTGACATGACCAAATGTTTCATACTGTCTCACATGTCAGGACACAGAATTTGCGACAATCGCTAGAAACGCATCGCCGGCTGTAATGCAAAAATGCATCAGCTGTCAATAACAGGATTACACCCATTCTTGTAACGACCAAGTAAGTCACACAAAAGCCAACATGATAAATCAAATAAAGAACGTGTCGTACAGAAGGGCAAGAAACAAAATGAAAGAGTTGTTTACTCCCACATTCGCCTATCCATCCACCCACTCACACTACAGAGTTTACAGGTCAGCCAGGCTTACTTTCTGCAGTTTTCAAGACATTTAGCAGAGTCTTTAGGCCAGGCTACTGTGAAAAATACAGAAATGTGCTTTGTGTAATCGGCTGGTTCTTAAATTTGTTCAAAAATTAATAATCTATTTCTGCCATTATAGTATATCAACTAGGCAGTAAAACCCAGAGTGGCAAAAACCATTGAAAGAGTTAATGCTATCCAATACAACAGTAAATAAATCTGATTTAATATTTGTGAAACATTACAAATGTGTAATGTTGATGACATTGTATCAGAGAGGTGCTGTCATGTTTGAGCCCATAGCTGCTGGCAGTTTTGTATTTGACAACTAAAAAAGTGTTTCTGAATGTTTTGTGGCAAAACTATTTTTTTATTTATATCTTTTGGACAAAATATATTGTAGAGAAAATATTGCAAACATATTTCTACACACAGCCTTGACCATTGGACACATATAAGTGAAGTACAGTAGTCTCAACAAAGGTGAACATTTTAAGTAAGGCTGGAATTGTTTCAGGGCTAATTAATTGCACTGCATTACATCTAACAAACAATGTTTGCTTCTATTTAATCGTTGCCAGGATTTACCTCGGAGATAGAACAGAGATGGATATAAAAATGCAACACAAAAGGGTATGATTCAAACCCCAGAAGCTAACAAACATGGCATTTTTCTGTACTAAATGTAATTTAATTTATAAGCATGCCTCCTCAGATTGAGGAACCTACTGTAAAATGTCACTTTTGCTCAACTGCTTATCTGTCATTGGAGCAGTTGGTGTGAAAACAGGTTAATAACCTCTGTTCTAGTCTAGTCTTACGCTGTTCCTCCTTGTTCTGTTCCTCTCTGTTAATGAAGGGGAATCTAATCCAAGTGGTTTATGAATCTAGGCATGGCAGAGAGCCAGCTAACTAGATTACAGTCACTGCAATCGGAAGTATCTATGCTTATTGGATTGTAATGATATTGGTTTTCTGCATATTCAGGGTTGCTCTCATTTATATTATTGGGTTTTGTGCAAGGACTGATACATTTAGGTGAGTATTAGTATTAAAACATATAGTAATGCTGCCAAAAAAGACTCAATGTTGTGTTACAGACTAATGTTTTTATGCAGGAAACATTAGTCTGACAGAAGAAGAATTTTTATATAAGACCTTGTTTTCAATGGAAAGTTGTAGACTGATCCATTTCATTCATTCATTGCTGTGATATAAAAAAAATCCTCTATAAAATCTGAAAATCTGGAATTATTGCTGCCTCTAATGCCTTCAGAGTGGGATAACAGAAAGGCCCATGTCACGTTGCACTCATCTATAAAATACTGTCGATAGAACAGTCAACAGGCTGTAGACAAGGAAGTCCTACACAGATGAGGAGCTCGCATAATTATAATCATGTACTGTACATGTTAAATGCAGGTATTGGTAATCTCAGAGCATCTCAGGGAGCTGCACTACATCTCTGAGCTGTTGAGCTGTTGGATTTAAAGCTTTAAAACAGCAATTACGGCCACAGCCTGAAGATGCTGGTCAGAAACGTCTTTAAGTATCCTTCATCATGACAAGTCACCAAATCAGTCTGGATTCAGATGTGAGCCACACAACATGAAATGTGTTTGTGCTCTCTTAACCGATGTCTCGTGTTTACAACACTGGACTATCGTACATGTGTAAAACTGGACTATCGCTCCCCACTACTTTATTTAGACCAGGGAGAAGGACACACTGAACATCTAGCACCCCTGCGTATATCTATCATCCTTCAGCATCAGAGTGAGAGTGTTGTTGAAAGCTACTGAGGCCATATTATAATTTACAGAGCTGTCAAGAGTACATGGAACCTGTTCTGTAGAGTACCCAGTGGACAACGAGGGGCTCCCTAATGCAAAGCCAAATCAATCACACTGAAATTATGATCAAATAAAATATATTGGGGGATGAGCAATTTGCAAATAATAAACCCTGGAACACTGAGAGCATGAAACCCCTTCCAACAGGTAGAAGAGGGCTTTTAGGACTGGGGACATGGAGTAGATTACCATAATTGTCAAGCAAGAGCTGAAGTGGAGGATTGAGGATTGAATGAACATCCACAGTAAGAGGATGAAGAACAGTCTGCAGCAAAACAGTGTGAAGGAGGTGTGGAGTGGGACGAGAAAGACTGCTGGCTAAAGACAGCCAGGCCAAATGGCTGAGTGGACCAATGACACCGTGAAAGAGTTAAAACATGTTTTTCAGCCTGTATGACAGGGACACCAGGGCAGCTCATTCCTCCACCCTTGACAGTCCAGCCTGATGGGACCCTGTTCACCACCACCTATCCAACACCCACCGCCTACCTTTATTCTCCCTGCTGAGGACACTGAGGCTAATTACTCTACAACCCCTGCTGATCCATCACCCCCAGCATCTCTGATAGCATCTGCCGCAAATCACTCAAATCATTAGCAATCCATCTAGCACTCATTCTACAGAACCTTTTCAACCTTAAAGGAATAGTTCAACATTTTGGGAAATACCTTTATTCACTTTCTAGCAGAGCGTTAGATGACAACTCTTATCTCTGTTAAATAGAAAGCTACAGCCAACCCCAAGCTAAGTTTAGCCCAATGACTGCCTGGCCTGGCTCTGCCCAAAGGTAACTAAATCTGCCTACAAGTTATACCTTGTTTGTTTAATCTGTACAAAAACCGAAGTGTAAAAGCAACCAATCAGCATTGTACAGGGGGGTTACGTGCCGCATTATTTCCTTCCCGGGATCAACACGTGCAGCATGCTGACATTTTAATACTTGGGTTCTTGTATGGATTAAACAAATAAGATACAACATGTTAATTAGTCAACTTTAGAGGTGCTGGTAGGTGGATGTTGTTGCCTTTGGACAAAGCCAGACGAACCTTTTCCCCCCTATTTCCACTGTGTTGGATAAGCTAAGCTAAGCGCACTGTAGCCATTTAATGTACAGATATAAGAGTGATATCAATGTTTTCATCTAACTCTCCTCCAAATGACCATATTTCCCAAAATAAAATTATTCCTTTAACTTGAATTTGAAGATGGTTCCTCTGCGGCAGAAAACCTCTAAGACGTGAGTCCTCAAAAACGTGTCTGGAAACAAAACAAAGCTTTATGAGGCTGCTACTGCAGCATCTTAGACCCCTAACAAAAGACTCCTTGCACTTCTTTAAATACCAGGAAAGCATAGTGAATGCAATTAACCACAACATTAAACATCATTCCTGTAGTTGATGCAGCTACTGCCCATCTTCAGCCTCTGACTTGTTCACAAAGAATAAAAATGAGTGCTTTAGGCACTCTTTCTGCCGACAGCCATCATTCCGGGCAATGCTTCCTGCCAAAAATGACCCCAGTCTCAGATCACTGGGGAGTTTGATGAAGCAGGTAACTTGTATTGACTCTGCAAACTGTCTTGGACTACCTTTTGTATTCCAGTGCTTGCAAAAATCAGCATTTATCTCAGGAAACTTTGAGAACATGAGCTACTTCCATCAATTCCATACATTCTGATAATGAGGATTTTAATGAGAGCAGACAATGAGAAACACGCACATGGTCACATACAGTGATGGAGCCTCCATCTATTTTAGACTCTTAAATTATGCATTAACTAACCTAACCTAACTAACTAAACCTGAACATCTGCAATTCTATATATATATATATATATATATATATACACGTATGGAATATGCTGAGATAGCAATCAACATATTCTGTGTTCATTGTCGATGTTAATGTTGCTATTTTGCATACAGTGTACACATATATGCTGCATTTTCATTATACATAATACATCATACACTTTCTAAGATAGTGTTTATGTTCAAATTTAAAGTACTGGAGAGTATGTTTACAAAACCTCCATTCATTATATCCTTATTTGTAGCCTGTTTTTTTCATGTTGATGTTCATGTTTTTTCCATTCGGGAATAATTAAATTAAAATTTAATCTCTTGTCTCCTAAAGTATATATTATAATGTACAGTATATGTATGCCATTGCTCTATGGTCTAATATTTCAATGTGGTGTAAAACTCTACTGACTACAGTAGCATGTGGCTCGCTTCATCTTTATTCTGAATTTCATCAAGGGTGCCTAAATGAAAGCACCAGCTGACAGAAGAAACTGGCAGGCGTTACTGTGAATCCACTCCTTAGGGAATCTCTTCTTTTGCTCCCACCACAAATGAACTGACATCTAAGGGAAGAAAAAGAGCCTTGTGCACTAGCAAAGATCGTGACTGGAAAGGGAGGGGGGGTACTTTTATGACAGCTGGAGGCCTCCCAGGACATGTAACTGGTACTGCACACTGTGTGTATCCAGCCTCAGTGGTAAGTAGAGCACCAACACATGGTGTAATGAAGTTCTGCATCACAGAAATCTGGAGAATTATGCTCTCTCCGTGTGAGATGAATAGTTGGAAAATGTCAAATCAACAATCAGTTCAATCAGTTTGTCATTCAGTCAATATTTATCAGTCCGTTAAATTAATCACCCATCTCACAGCTGTCACATTCATACTCTCATTAACCTACTTCATCTACAAAATAATGAAAGCTTTAGCGACTTACTCACTAATTAACACATTATGCCTCGCTTGTTTAATCCGTACAAAAACTGTAAAAGCGACACGTTGTGGTTTTACAGGAGGTTATGTGTGGGACTATTTCTTGGCCAGGAACAGTGACTTCCTGGAAATATAACGTGTTAATTAGTGAGCTTTAGAGGTGCTCGTAGGCGGATTTTGTTCCCTTCGGAACAAGCCAGGCTAGCTGTTTCCCCTTGTTTCCAGTCTTTATGCTAGGCTAAGCTAATGGGTTGCTGGCTCCAGCTTCATATTGAATACTCTAGGGAAGAATGTGAATAAGCATATTGCCCAAATTGTCAAATTATTCATGCAATTGTAGACTATCAGTTGAACACATAAGAAAAAGAAACATACCTGCCACAGAATTTGGACGGGGCATCACAAGGGAGGAAGTGCTATGTATGTGGTGCTGTGGGAGGGGTCTTTTCGGTGCTGGTGGAGTCCTGGGCTCCATGATCCCAGTTCTAGGTAAGGCCTCATCTGGTTTAGTGGTCAGATTGTCCCTGGCTGGCCCAGGATGGCGGTCCTCACATGCATGGCCCATTGCACCAGCACCGCCGCCCAGGCCTTTATCCTTAGTCAGAACCTCACTGGAGACGCTGCGCTCCTCATTCTCAGAGGAACTGGTGATGGTTGCTGAGCCGCACGAAGAAAATATGGGTTAGGTACGGCAGCCAAAAAAAGAAACTAAATCCCACTTCTAAAGAAGAACATATGGCATGCAATTGCTTACTTGCATTTTCTCATCAGTTAAAATTGACTAAAAACCCAAAACTAAGCATTGCCTTCAACTTCAACACATCACATTTTCTCTATCAACAATAATACACATCAAAACTCATCAATCAATTGGTTTTACTGTACTTGATGAGCCCTTTGCACTTTTGTATTTGCCTATAAATACAAACTCTATTTAGGGAGAAAAAAGTGTCCTATTTTAGGAGAATCAGACCCATAAGCAACAAAGACAGCAGTGTCCCAGTTCTGACAGGAGGGAGCTGAAGCCTTGAGGCTGAAGTGGCACATGCGACTTGGAGAAACTAGCTGTGGGGTAGGAGGACTTACAACTACATGGTGTTGCATGTAACCTCCTATCACCATTTAGGAAGGTGTGGCATTTGACATCAGTCATATTTGGGGTTTCTGATAAGGTAAGTGGTTCTACATTGAGTTAAATAAAGGGTTTTCTTGTTTACTTCTAGTGATGCATGGCTAGGCTTTTGTATTGAACATGCTTCACCTAGTGTGAAAACCAATCTGAACTCATACAATATGGATAGGATTTCCAACACATACACACTGGCAAACTCTCACCTATGATTCCACTGTCCTTGCTCTCCAGGGTGGAGGTCGGGCTTTGAGAAGGAGGCCCAGGGCTGCTCCCGGTGATGGCTCCAGGAGCAGGACAAGGGGCAAGGCTGGGTACAGGGCTGGAGAGGGTCCCACTGGGGCTGGTGCAGGAACTGCAGTTGGGTGACGGTAAGAGTAAAGGCTGGCCTCCAGCACTGGTGCTCAGGGTGGAAGAGGGGCTCTCTGAACAGGGGGAAGCAGTGCTGCAGGTCAGAGTGGAGCTTGGACTCCCCCCCTGGGCAGAGGTGTCACACTGGAAAAGGGAGAGTGAAGAAACAAGACCAAGGAGGTTAAAGTGACGTGCATATAGAGAGACACAGGGAGAGGCTCAAAGAAAAAAAAGGAGAGAAAGAAACATAATATACTTTAGTGATATGCGACTTTAAAGGTGTAGTAAATGAACAGTGTCAGTTGCCACCCATTTAACAGTACTCCACTCTGCATGACAGCGTTATCCCTCATGCGCATTGTTTTGTGTGTTGGTGACTTAGTATGTTTGTCTGTGCAAGCAGATGGGAAATGAAAGGATAATTCCAGTTATTTTCAACCTGGCTGTCATTTTCCCAGTTTTCATGACAACGGCTGGCTGTGTTCAAAACTAAATCACTAGCTGTGGACATACACAATTTAGTGTAAAAGTCACTATACGCACACTCTTCTGTTCCACACGGTGTTGATGTCACAAGGACGAAATGAAATGTGAGCATTTTTCACAGGTGCCAGGATGTATTGTAAGTATGGAAAATCCAATTAATACAGTACCAGACTGCCTGAATGAGGATACTATTTAAAATTTTACATCTAATACCAGAATATATGCAGGATTCAGGAAATGGGAAATCCGACATTGGATGTAGGCATTACAGTGTGTGTTACTGTGGACGTACTTCAGTTGCTTTTTGGAGTTGTGTGTGTGCGCTGTGTGTGTTTTGGAAAGCAACTTGGAGCAACTGCAGGTAAAGCTCTACAGCAAAGCAAAATACAAGATGATTTTGAACACAACAAGACATCACAGTGAGAAAATCTACTAAGAGCCAGGTTGAAAAAAAGCTGAGCTTATTTTTCAACCAGTTATCACAGCTCCATCTCAGCAGTATCGCCTCTATGATAAAGAGCCAGTCCACTTTTCAAGGCTAAAGAAAATATATCCATGGTGTATACATAATGACAAGTACATCTTCACAATCTATTGCAACCTACTATAGTAGCCCTGCAATAAATCATATATTTATTAAGCTTCTTATGCTACATTTTGTTTTAGACAGTCACGAGGTCTTGGTGTAACTCTTTTTTGAGGCTGTAGTTTGTGTTCTTGATGTGCTGTTTTCCATGATGTTGTTCTTAGAGGAGGAAAACACCTCTTTCTCATATACATGTTAGAAATATTTTAATGTGTAGAATTTCTTTTAACTGGTCTTTAAAAATATTTTAAATCGCTGCCGACATTTGAATTTATTTCGACCTTTTACCAGAAAAAGGCCGCGGTAAAAGAGCCATATGAAATAATCTGAAGACAAATCTTAAGATATTTTTGTTAATAAATGTATGTGGTCTTCTTCTCTTCATTACTGATGCAACATTTCTGCAACGTAGAGACTGTAGGGAGACAAGGCAGCAGAGGCGAAACAGCTCACTGTTATTCCCTTTATACCAGAGCCTCATCTATCTTAGCCAGGACAACCCACATTCCTCATATTAGCCTCTCTATCGCTGTGAAACTGACTGAATCTGGAGCTCAGGTGGTGGAATGAGGCTGAGAAAATGGGCCAAGGCTGAGCAGCACAAAGGCAGAGAGATGGAGAGACATAAGCACATACAATAACTCTCATACAGAGAGGTTAAACTAATAGGGCACTGAGCAAACGAATGGAGCCCTGCGGAAGCACAGCAACACAATTAATACTGTTTGAAAATATATATCAATCCATTTTACCAAGGGGGATTTGAGCGGTTAAATCACAAACAGTATTTAACACAATGTTTCCTAGCACACAACTAAATTTGAAATAACAACCAACTAATCTTCATGTCATATTTAAATGTTTAAAGAAGAAACTAACAAGCTGATGGCAAAGTGAGGGCTAAAAAAACCAAAAGCCTTCTTATATGACGTGACAGCAAAGAGCCAGTAATCAATATGCTGCCCTACCTTCCTTTCCCTCCTGTCCTCCATAGGAGAGCTAGCAGTGCCGGACGTTGCTTCTCCCAATAAGAAGCATAGTCTGGTCATCAGTTCCTGGGTAGAAAGGGAGGAGCCCAGCTGGGGCTCCACGTGGAGGTCTGGAAGACACACACATTCAGGACGCACGGATCAACAAGCAAACGGAAACAAGGCAGGCCAGATGAAACCGTCATCTAAACTGACGCTCTCGCTTCGGCTCAGCTCGCCCGTACGGTTCCCACCCAGCAGCATCGCTAGAGGACTGCAAGAAATACATGCATCCACAGGTCACCACAGCCCCAGCTGCCCTGATTATGAATGCACAGACAGTGGCTTTCCAGTCTCTGGTGGAGGCAGCAGCAAGAGATTGTGTGAGGTTGTGAGTTTGCCTGTGCACACGCCTGCCAGGTGCACTCGGTTAAGAGACGGGTTGTGAATTTCAATGAGCTTGGTGTCTAGAGCAGAAAGAAGGAGCGCTCCGGCTCTGCCTTCGTGGTTGCTCCTGGAGAGATTGGCTGACACACGCCATGTGCTGCATTCACTTATCACTGCTTAAGGCTCCCTGAAGCTTTGACCTCTAACCCCACCTCCTCCAAGGTCCACGTTCACCTCTGCAGAGTAAGGCTTTAACAGCTTTCAAATCTCTGTGCTTCAACCAGCTTCTCACGCCTCACCTATGTACTGTTATCAGCTGAGCAACATGCATATTGAGTAGGCATATTAACAAGATGACAGGACATCACGGATTACAGGAACAGCTCACTCCTCCTCACAAACATCTTTGCGTTTAGACATCACATTCATTTCGCACTCCCTCTGCTGATTCTTTCTCATTCTGTCTTGCTGGCTGACTCTCTCCCTTCAAAAAGGTACTGCATCACATCGCTCCAATGTGTTCGAGTGGTGAAGGATCAAGGTCAATTTTGAGAGGCAAGCCTGGTAATATTTGTTCCATAAGGCGCCTCGCCTTTGTCAATACTCTTTTCACTTCACAGCTTGAAGAGCTGACAAAGACTTGGCTAGGAAGGGTGGATGTGTATTTGAGAGAGGGGGAGGAGAGAAAACTTTGCATTTAGTCAGCAGAGCACTGAGAACCAATCTGGAGTAACATGAGGACACACTGAATGTCCAGTACTATTCATCAAACCACCTAGCAGTTGCCATTGGAAACGGGAAGCTGAGAGGTGCCTGGCAACCGGGATGGAAGATGCCTCATAAAATCTGTTTAGCCTAAGGGTAGTCCTCTGGTCAAAAACACAAAGAAAGCTGGCTGAGATGTGGGCATTTACACAATTATTGCTTTAATCGAACCTTAACTGCACAAACAACACGCAGATTAGTCGGGACTCAGGAGAAACTGTGATCAAACAAATCCACACTCAATAATACACTGTGGATTACACAGACATCACTGTCCCTACATGCATCTGAAAGGAAAAACTTAATGCAAAGCCTTTTAGACTGACCACAGACTCACTTTCTCATGATTCACTCTCCCCTCACTTCTACACCATTCATTCTCATTCAGCTTCCCTGATCAATACCTGGGGAAAAAACACCGACATGATGCCACACACACCCACACGGTCCTGTTCTCACCTCTGTGGTCTGTCTTGCCACGGCACGAGGCAAAGACAAGAGCTTCTCTCGCATTGGAAGAGCCATCCACATACTCCAGCTTCCTTACCCGTCCTTCGGCCACAGCAAAGAGGGAGAAGGGAGAGGGAGGGAGAGCAGGCAGGGTGGGAGGGAGGGATTGAGGGTGGAGATAAGGAGGGATATGAAAGAAAGTGAGGGCGAGAGAGAGAGAGAGAGAGAGAGAGAGAGAGAGAGAGAGAGAGAGGGAGAGAGATTAAGCCTCGCCAGATGAGATCTGTGGTGCAGAATTTGAATTGTGTCCCAGGAGTATAAAGCAGTATGTACAGAGTGCCAGCCATGCATGTGTACAGTACAACATGCACTGGGTGTTTATCTATAATATATTAACATTGCTAATGTGTGTGTGTGTGTGTGTGTGTGTATGTGGCAGGGACAGCAGTGCACTCATATTGATGTGTGTGGGTGTGTCTCAATTTATGCAACAACATCTGAGGGTTCATCTGAGCGCGCAGCTTCTTCAGGAGTGGAGATCATTCACAAGGAGGAGATGTTTGCGAGAACCGAAATGTGCTGAATTTTTATACTCAAGGTTATTTCGTGTTTGAATCATGCGTGCGGATAGACTCGGAAACACTCTGTGCAGTCTAATGTACAGTTTGGTGTCTGAATTTGCATGACCGCCAGAGGCACGACAGGCCATGACAGTATATACTTTTACTTGCTGTCATTTTCCTTGTCATGTTCATTCAGTGTACTGGGGGGGGGGACAAGGCAGTGCTGCATGCAAGGAAATGTAACAGAACCTTTTTTTCTGAATGGCTGTACTTGCTGCCGGACACTGCCACCTAGTGGTCTGTTTCCGCCCATCCTCCCCCACGAGGTAAACATAGAGTTTGTTTTCTTTTCATCCAACAATTCTGAGTGTTTACATGAGAGATTTTAGACTTATTTTTAAAGGTAATTACATTTTAAAACAACCCATGTTTCTTTGAACATGCACATACTTTTATTAATTACACAACTTGTTTTAACAGTGGACAACATCTTGTGATTTTTACTGTTTTAACTTAGCGAATAACAAAATAGCATGGATATGGCAGAAATGTGTTGAAATAATGAAATATTCACAAAGCAGAATGTGGATTATAGAAAATGCTAAATTTGACCCATTTTATTAAAAGGTAGAAGACATTGTAAGAAAATAAATTATGAAAGTCTGCCTGCACACAAAATTGTGTTTTGCTTACCGTTATTTCACCTGGATATGTAACCATCACTGTGCAGGATGACGTATGCGCAGAGTTTGATACTTGAAGGCTAGAAATCTATTTATAAAAGTATCACGGCACACGCGCATGGCTACCAACAGTACATGTGATGCGTATGACAGTGACTATCAATTGTCATTGATCACGACTTTATGGAATATTTTATAAAGTATAGATCCAAACAAATATAATATCTCAAAATTGACCAACCTAATTGAGGTTCCTTGCCGTAGGTTATCTTGTTCAATCATTTACTCTGACAATCTGTCACATGGTTTTGGGCACTGGGGGCGCAGTCTGTATGCTCTTGTATTTGTTGTCACATGTATGGAACAGCTGAACGCACAGAAGCTCTCGGCTAATCAAGGCAAACTCACGAAAGTAAATTCTGCTATTTTGGCAGCTATTCCCGATGCACAGCTTGTCATTCTCAGTTGTTCATACTGAGACCATGCTTTGTTTTTTATTACTCATTCTGTTGAACCCACCTGTGAACTTGATGCAGGACTGGGAGGGAACTATGTTGGCCTGGCGAGGTTGAAGAGGGGAGGACGGTAAAGAAATGGACGCACCCTTGGTCAGTCTCATCAGTTTTACTGGTCTGTCAGTGTAGCCGCTGTCATGGCCCTGGAAGCGTGTGGCACGCCCGCCGCTATCCCTCTGCAAGGTGCTGTGAGTGTACACCTCACCACCTACATGGGAATGATGGGAGTGTGTAGATGCGTAATTTAGAAAGCTTCAGTAGAGTTAAAAGGGCAAATTGATTCAACAGAACTGCACAGCAGATTTAACATATCGCAGTGAGAGCACTATAAAATACTGTATGTCTCTGCGACAGAGCAAACATTTCATGTCTTGGAGGCATATTGCTGAATGAGGTAATGGAAAGTTGGCAATGCCAGAACATCTATTTAAAGGAATGGGATCACACTCAATTTAGAGGCTACACGTATAATATATTTCAATTCAATATTTGAATCATTTTCATGTCCACTCTCATTGCAGCCATTAAGCCTCATTCTGTGTCTCTAAATAAACATTATGCATGAGAACACACAGAGGCAGGTGATTACAGAGACCTAATTTCCACTTATATTGGTTACACCAGATTGCTGTAGTGTTCCCTGTGGTATCATTCAGTCAATCACATCCCCATACTTTAAATGTTTGCTGTTCTCACCATGAGCAAAACAAGGACTCAGAGGTCCACTGCCTAATATTACAAATTCACATGATATGCTGTTGAATACTTCTTAAAGGCATAGGAGGATCATTGCCTTGAAATCCTTCATGATAAGGTGTTATTTGCTCTGCAAATGATCATTGCCATCCCAGTGTACTGTAAAGATACTATATAATTTGAATGAGACTGAGCCAGTTCTCTATCTTCCTCTCCAACCCAGAGCAGCAAATTATTAAATATTAATGGACAACATGGTTGCTCTAATACTGAGCTGTACTTATGTTTATCTGTCTCCACTGCGCAGTCTGAAATCTGCTCTGTACTGCAGCTAGTTAACAAGTTAACCCTGTGAAAAAATACAAACAGCTTAGCTTCATTTCAACAGCAAAATATTCCAGTTGCTCAGCGAACCTTTCAGTTCACATTTCACTGACAGGACTACAGCAGATAGATATACAACACAATTATAACAAGTGTGCAGGTTCATCTCATCCAGTTGTAGAACACTCTCAAATTCCTGTGAAATTCGGTATGTTTTTAGTAGGTCAGGATGTTTGCCTAACCCACTCTAACTTCTCCTGACACACTTTAAATGCAAGCAGTGGGACACTGTGTGCAGGACAGAACATACTGATGAATTAGGCTAATTGAAATGGCTCTACTTAAATCACCCAAGAGAAGAGAAGCTGAATATTGCCATCAAATAATGCAAGACCTAGTGTACAACATTTAACATAACTCTCCCGCTATACATGCACGCGACCGGGGACCAAAGAAAAAGCATATTCCATGTGATAGAAACTGTGCTAAAATGTCTTTAAGGCAACACCAAGATATAAACCCAAAGGTGCAATATTGGATTATTACTGAGTTGGCATGCAACAGCTTTGTTACACAGATAGTTTCAGTGGTTTTGCTCTTACCTGGATGTCTCTGGCTCTTTTTGTCTCCTCGCTTTCCTCCTCCCTCTCTCTTGTTTCCAAACACTGCTCTGAACATAGCGAGGCTGTTGCTTCACTGTCTACCGCCTGTGGAGGAAGACGAAGCAAAATGTTCAGTTGAATTAGGAACACATTATTTCAGGCAACGTTACCCCCCACTGTTAGTTCTTAATTCAACTGCTAGAGAAGCGGAATGAATTGGTGGTTTATGATAACTGTTTAGTCTTTAACAATGAGTCATTTCTTTACATTAATCATACACATAAGAGAGGTCACACATAAAAAAATCATATCCTAATATTAAGCCTCGAGTTACCTTCTCTTACGTCTTCTTTGATGCCTGCATGACTCCATATAAATCCACAGGAAGCTGATGGAAGACCATTCAAACTCACGGTGTCCAATTAAAAAGTGCTGGATCCCCCCAGTCAACTCAGTGTTGGAGGAGGAGTCGGGTGCATGCATCTGGCACATGCGCGTTTGCCTTATGTTCCACATTTGATGTACCCTTAATGATTTAATGTTTCATTCTAACCCAGTTGGTTTTTGTAACTCACAGTATGGGCTGTTTTTCATTTAATTTGCATTATTCATATCACTCTGCCACTGTTTGCCTATAACACCACCACAACAAGTAATAATAATGATAGCAGCAGCATACTCACATAGTCATAGTTTAACAAAGTTAAATGCTAATAAAACTCGACATTTCTGCATGAAACTGACTTTATAAAACCTATACATATGATTTACTATTAATCCATGAATCCTCCCTCTCAAAAAGCTTTTTCCTTTGATACAGAATATGTCACTTTTGCAAAACAAGTATGCAAGTGTCATTATTACAGTATATATTATATCATTTAAATAAACACTGTGTTTTTACATGTACATATTACCATAGTCATTACCAAATATAAATCTAAGCATGCTGTATATACAGAATACACATATAGTAACCTATTACACTGATTACTCAATATTTATTCCAGCCCTCTTTGCACTCCACTCCACTCTGCACCCTTGCACTATTCTCTTTCTGTTTACAATTTAAAGAAACAGTTTGACTTGTATATAGACATTGTATGTTGTTGTTCATATGTCTGCATGTCTAATAATATTTATATTTCTATAAATGTGTGTACGTACACTGAGAGGGTCAAAGCAATTGTATGTGTGTACACATGCTAGAACAACATTGTTAGAACAAATAAATTACATACATAACGTTTCTTGCACCGAGGTCTTACAAAAGAATTCTTACAAAACCAGAATCAAAGACATTAACAGCTGTTGCGTAGGGAAATTAATCGGAGTGAACGTTTATCCAGCGCATGTCATCTCCAACTGTGAACACCAGAGGGCGACAATGTGAGTTAAAGTTTCCTCTTCGTCCTCAAGGCGGCGGAAATGAGCCATAACCGGTAACCTATTTAATGTGGAAACTAGTCCAGTCGGTCCTTTCACGGCTGCGCTCCCACTGGAGGCGCAGGGGATGGAAGGAGCTTTCAGTAGCATAAACCGGCATATAAAGCAAAACATCCATCTCTACCGACATGCTCCGTAGTAAGTATATACTCGCATCGCACTGCTGAGAGAAAACAGACGTAACCTTTAATGGCGCGATTAGGATTTTAACGTTATCTGACAATCTATTTGTGGACACGTGGGAATTAGCTGGTGCCATTTTGTATCGCCGTCTGGATACAGATACGTTTCCTATAGCTTAACATTAAGTTAAATAACATCCATTACTGCAGGGTTGGGAGAACGACCAGAGTCAAAGCATCGCACCGGATGTGCTTACGTGTTACCATACCCTCGCCTAGCTAGCTAGCGTTAATGCTAACTTGAGTTTTTACTTTTGTAGTTGACGCTAAATGTGTATAATATCGCGGTTTAACCGAGAAGCTGGTGTTTGTTAGCGTGTTACTTTAACACTAAATGACTTTCAGCTGGTGGACCACGTGTAAGAAGGTTCGGCTCAGCCACGTGGCTCTAACGTGACATTAACTCCGCATAAATGCACTAAATTGGTTTGAGCTGATCTCTAATTCTCTCTAGAGTGGATCAGTGAACTAAGTCAGTAAGTCGAGTGTTATTCACCAACCCTTTGTACTTTTGAAACGGTGTTGAGATACAGAGTTAAACCATAAGTGCTGCATGTTTTTCCAAACAGGATTTATTTTAGATCTATTTTTAGGCTATTGAAACCTAACCTTTTTTTAAAGTGCACAGTGTTGGTAGATTTGACAAAAGGTCATGTTTATGAGGGAAGTACTGGCAAACAACCCGTCTTCTCATCCTTTTCCGTCTAGTGGGCTGTCTGCCATGTGGTGGACCCCTGTATGAGCCAGATGGGGGATGATGGCTTCTGCAGAATGTCCCAGTGAACCAGTCTGCCATGGCAGGATAACTGCTTCAGAACATGGGTCTGACAAAGGATGGATCTCCGACAAGGACTGTTGCCATCTGCATCAAGTCGTGAAATGTATGTAAAGTGGGAGACAAATAGTTGGTGTCAACCGTCTACTGATTAAATCTTTTAAGCCTGGTCACAATCTGCATCTTTGACAGCCTGGGCTCTCTGGTGTGAGAGATCCTGGGTTTTACTATTTCAGATGCAATATTAAATGTCCCTGCGCTTTCTGCCCGCCTCTCACCATGGCGCCTTGGATTGAATCAGGGAGGATAAATGAAATGTCTGTCAACTTGTAGCTCCTGCAAATCATGTGACCCGTTTCACATTGCATCACTTCATGTTTCTTATCATGAAACCCTCATCTGTGCATATGCTACCCTCCTCTATGAAGAGACTGAATGTAATGTTCTTTTTCCAGACAAGGTCTAACTTTCAGGTGAAACCGGCGCGATCCTGCAGCAGTTGCTGACACTGTCTTGGTCAGAATTGCAGGTGAGCACAGGAAACGTCTTTACTTGGGGATGACTTCAATTTGCATCCGCTGATGAACCTGAAGCAGGCTTCTTTGGCTTCTGGGTTTGCATAGAGATGCTAAACAAAACCTTCCTCGTGCACTTTTTTTCTTTCTGTGACATTAACATGCTGTGTTGCAGATTTCTTGATAATCATTTTCTTGCAGGTCATAAGCCAGACACTTCAAACATCTGATCGAGACTGGACCATTGCAACAATCTTCTCCCCCCGATGACCGGCGGTTTTTCAGCATTTCCTTCACATCCAACCAATATGAATCAGCATGCTGTACATGCAGTGTGTCAAACTGACCATTTTGAAATAAACTATTCAACTCAATCTCTCAGCATTTTGTGAATTTTTGGGTGTGACAATCACAATGAGCTGTGGGGGGGGACTATCCAGTTAACAGATGCCAATGTGAGCCGTTTTCAGCTATTGATCTGAGATGAAGCTATCATGCAGTAACGAATAAATGGAGCAATACGGGTTCAAACAAGCTTAAATGAAACTAAACCAGGTGAGCTGTTAACTGCGGCCGGCTGAGCATTTTCTGTGGTGCTGTCCTCGTATGAAGTCCGATATCAAACTTTCTACAGAAACATTTATTGCATAAGTCAAATGTAAAAATTTTAAATGACAAACATGGGAGCACAAATTTAGGATTACAGCAGTGGTACCAGTTTAAGACTCGGACTGAATCCGTCTTCCCGAGTTGTGCAGAAACCTGTTAATGTTTAAAAGCACAACACCTTTTAATAAAATTAAAATGTCTATAAAAATCATCTGCACATCAATTTAGTGGTAATCTGCCTGCGTCACATCCTTCCACTTTAAATCTGTTACCTAAAGAATTCAATGTTCACTGTCTCTTCCTGATGTGGTTTCTGTCACAGACACGGTATTTGACTTAGTTTCCTACGAAATAACAAGGTACAACAACCTCTCCCTGTAAAACTTGACCTCATCGTCCAGTGTAAGGAAATCAGGAGGCCTGGTCTGGGAGGAACATCGACCTTGGGAGGGTCAAACTATTCGTCAGTCTTTTCCTCGCCTTGGTAATGTCGGTATTCTGGCTTGAGCTCCCAGGTATTCTTGTGGGTTCCCTTCACATTGTAGATGCCAATATCGCGCAAAATTTCCTTCAAGTAAATCTGGCAGAAGATAAAGAACAAATATAAATAATGATATATAATTAACAAATATCACAAGAATAAACATGCGTCAACAGGAAAATAACATGTATGAGACGTTAGATTTATTTGAGTTATATTCAAATAATTATTTTATCGTTCTAATATCCAACTGTATAGTTGATTGTGGGAAATCAGGGCTGACAAACAACCCATGGCCTGACTGAATCTAAATGACCCAGATTTAATTGCTTTTTCAGTCTGCAACAAGCAGTGTTGATCAAATGTTCTGCACTTGACTACATTTTGAATTCATCATTGTAAATGTAATTCCCTCGGCCAGTAGTATTGTTTCAAATGAGTCAGTATAAACAGAGTGTTATAACCAAAGCCCTCATGTTGCCCTGTAGTCTTACCACAGGCTGTTTGGTGATATCCACCAGGTCTTTGATGTTGTAGTACTGGTGCTTCTCAAAAGCGGAGAACAGCATGTCCAACACCTGCTGTTTGTCAGCTCTTGCTCTCTTGCCCTCCTCCTTCTTTTTCCTATCATACTCAAGCTGCAGCAAAAAGTAAACAGACAGGTCAGGTATCACACACCTTACAGAGCCATGCCGGTGGCATGTCATGACTTTTTCTAAACATTTTTCCTTCCTTTAGTTTCTATTCATGTCCATTTTGTATGACCATAAATGTGGAAAGACTAGAACATTTGCTTCACAATATTGTCATGGGCTTTCACATGTATGGTGGATAGTTGGCCAGATGCATCAATAAAACTGTTCTATGTGCAGGATACATTTTCTATGAAACACGAAAAAAAATAAGGTATTTAATTAACCAAAGATTTATTACTTACATTGTAACTATGGTTGGCCACAGGTTTGTAGTTGTTGGTGACAGGATTTTTCAACTGTTGAGACAGCCTGACTGGCTTGGACAACTCTTCAATTTGTAACCTGTTAGATGATGAGAAGTACTTCACTTGTACTAGTACATATACTGTGTACACTGAGTGACTTGTAAAAAACAGGAGAAACATCGGTACGATGTATTGCAATTTAATACAATAGTTCTGCAATTAATACTATGTTACTTATGTGATTATAGGATCTTTAATTTTGAAAGATTCAACCATTGAATCTTGAAATTATAGAAATTAGTTATTGTGTATATTCACAATTTTACAGGGGTTTCTATTTTTCAAGTCACCCAGTTTATATGTACAGGCATATTTAAGGTTTAACATGTAACACACACACGAAACAATGACATTAAGATGACCACATGCAGTGCGAGACATACATACATGATAATATAGACTTAACATTATCTACATTCATGCAGATTCATTACAAATGGAATGCAGGTTCAGGTTGTTAACATACTAACTTGTGTGCACGCCATTTCAAAATGATACTCACCTCTTCAGCTTCATATAGCTTTCACTAACAGCAGGTCTGCACTCTGCCCTCTGCACTACAACTCCCTCCAAGGCTATTTTATCTGAAAAAGAGGAGAGTTAATTAAAACCGCAACTGAAGTCCATGTATTCCCCTGCATTTTTAGTGCAGGTTTATTTCACGAGAAAGGAATTTGGTGAGCGTTTGCATTTGTGTAAGAGAAAGGGATGAAAAAAGACACTGTTGGTGAACGACTGGGTAATGTGTTTAGAGAGAGAAAAACATAACACTCAAGAGAGACTTTTGCTAGTTATGTGAATCTAGTTCAGTCCAGGCTCCCTCCTGAAGTGAAAAGAAAGAAGTTAGAGCAATCAAGGGTCGGTGTCTGAAACGCCATTACTGTTCATTTGCTTTAATCACTCACATATAGTGACTGCACATAATCTGTGAACATGTTAAAGTTAGCATTCTTCTACTAAATTCTATTAAGAAATAGAGTGAAAGCTAAATCACACAAGGTCACCATGGCCTGGCACCTATCTACCCTATCCATCCATCCATCCATCCGTCCATCACCAAATTACACTGTTCTATACTGTAAACAAATATTAATATCAGTATTATGGCCAATAACTAAACAATATAAGTTTCTTTCATACTGCTTATTTACCTGCACCATGTGAAGCTGTTTATATGCTATTTATTTGCATACTTGATGAGTAGGTCAGTTATAGCTTTGACCTTCCAGGAATAAGCAAGAGCCTGCTGGCCAAGGTAGTTGAGGACCGACTACTGTAACAGCTTCATTAGTTTCACCAATCGAAAAGGAAACTATGTGAATGACTGATTCTACATATATTGGGGTTTATAATACACTTAACAGGTAAAAGAAGAAACCAAATCCATTAACAACAAATAACTGAAAGCACCACTTGATCGCATCACAGAGTCTTAGCTTATTTACATGGAAGCTTGCTAATGTACTAACAGTAGATCTAAACTAACATTTCGGACAGTCGGATATTAATTCTCTTTGCCATCACAATGTCACACCTGGACTGGGATTACAACCATCACCATGAGCAGGTAGCACTCTGCTGAAGAGCAGTGTCGACCAGTCTAACCACAGACTCTCATTTCCATCCTCCAGCCAAGATGGTGCAAAAACTCCACATGAATTGAACAACTGTGCTCAAAAAGAGACGTGGGATGTTTCGGGGCAAAACTGGGCACTACAGAAGGACAATGCGTCTATAGTTTTGGTACCAATACATGCATCTTCCAAAGCATGTATTAGGGGTTACTATTGTGATACTACAAACACCATTTATTAGTAAAAAATGGCACTCAGTGTCTGATTCCTAGTGGTGCAAGTTTGTCACTCGCTGATGAAACGGAGGACTCACCTGGACCGGCCCCCGCCCCCGAACTGCTGCCATCAGATCTCTCTTCTGACTGGCCTACAGGAAGGGAGGGAGGGATGGTAAACATGAAAATACAGGGGATGGAAGACGGAGGGAGGAGGGAATCGAACAATAACCACACCTAGGGTTTAGTTGCACACGAAAATATTTGATCACACAGAGCTGTTTGGCGTCATCTCTGACGAGTACACAAGCGGGCGTAATGAGCAAAGCAAGCGTACCCTTAAACCAAGCGAGCCCAGATTCCCCGTCCCACCACAAATACACATCCACGACAGGGCTGCACAAATACTGAACTTATTTGAAAGAGAAAACATTTTCACATTTAAAAAAACCCAACAACGCTGTATGTTACCAAAGCATTTCTCTTGTTTAAAATAATCGTTAACAGTGCAGCAGTCATTACCTCTCTCCTTTTGTCTTTTCTGTTAATCTACTACATTTTATACTTTGGGATGCCCTATTATGTCCAACTTTTTAGTAGCTGCCTTCTTGGCCAAGTTTCATATCAAGCTGTACTTAAATGTCTATGGGTAAAATAAAAAAATAAACATTTCAACTGTGCGGCCCTCGAACACACACACACACACACACGATGTCCCAAAGTAAGCACGGTAGCACAAATTCACCAGAACCCGTAGCAACCAAACAACTACATTACATTCAGAGGGCAGACGAGGCTGGTGAAATTCAAACCACACCAAAGAAAACACATGCACAAGTTAAATCAACTCCAAATTCAGCAATGATTTGTGTTGATATTGAGCTACCCTATGGTAAATGAATTCCAGGTGAGGCCATTGTGCCTGATCAGATATGCAATCTGCAGAGGTGATTGGGAGTGGACTGAAGAAGTCAAACCACACACAAATGATGACTGACAGAAGATCAAACACTGAAACTGAAATTCCCTAATAGAGACAGAAACACAGATAAGACTAGATGAAGACACACTTCCAACGGACCAGCTCTCTTCTGTTTTACATTTGGTGTTCACTTTTCCACTATGAACAGTACATTTCTTATATGCACTCTGTTAAGACTGTGGACAGCCTCACACTCGGTTGACGGTTCACAACACACAAAGACAAGCAGGGCATGCAAGGGAAAGACTGCATGAACACAGCAAGCTGCACAGAGAGTTGCAGGATGGGCGCCCCCACCACCTGATCACACAGAACTTACCTCTGGGCTCTAGTACAAAAAGACATTTCGCATCACAGAAAACTAATAATACAATTTGGGGATTCTTAGGAGCGCCTCTTCTTGCAGCAGAAGCAGACACTTGACATCCTCCCTCCGGGCTCATATATGAAAGCAGAAACTCACCAGCTGAAGTCTCGGTGAAGACCGCCAACGTCTGACCTCCCACCGACTGCATGGTGAACGGGTGGTCGCGAGGTGCAGACACCGTCTTATCTTCGATACCCTCGATTACAGTCAGCTCTTCGTTCAGAGTGAAAGACACCTGTAAAGAGCGGTGGCATCCATGTTTAATCTTTGCAGCCTCTTTCCTTACGTTTAATCTTACTGCCATTTTCCTGTGTCCAGCACAGCAGTACAACAGGGCATGCACACATATACTGTACTCACTTGTTCTATTCATGACACTTCCAACTATATTTGCACAGTAAAATCACCAATCAATGTTATATTTACTGAACATGACTCTTCTCAGCCATTGGCTCTCAATGTCTGAGAAGAATTGTGAGAATCTGATTGTGGATTGCAAACAGTTATCAATAAAATGCAGTAGGAGAGACCACACCTGGCCGACTTTGACAGAAACTTGGAAGGTTTTAGTATTTAATCATAAATGCCAAAAAACAAAAGACGAGATTATGACTAAATTTAAGTTGAAGCTACCCATCATAAACTTATTTCTTTCAAATTATCTCCACAAAAGGTCTTGAAAAAGGTTTAGAATTAGTACAATTCCTACAGTCAAATATGCTGCTACATGTATACACAGCTATTAAACATCATGAGGATGGCTAACATGAATTATGTGAGGTCCTCTCTCACATACAAAAAGGTCAAGCATAATTTAACCCATTTACCAAAACTCATAATAATCGGATGATATTTCCGCTCTCACTAAAGCTTTCCATCCCTAATCTTGACCGTAAATGGAGAGTGATGAGCAAAGGAAGAGCAAAGTCATGACATTCCAACAACGGGAGGACAACTTCTACCCCAAATATTGCACTGGACAGTGTGGCATCACCAGGATTCATGGTGCTTCTTTCAAACATCACGTACCTCTGCTTTTCCTTGGTTTCCTTTCCTTGGGGGCAAAATAATGAGCAAAATTAGAAGTGATTGACTGGCAATAATAACATGGTGTTCAATTTCATTTGAAAGGCATCAATAATCGATCAAAACAACAAAAGGTCACGACAACATTATTACCTTTCATCAGCACACACGCCATTTCAAATTTCTCTCGTCGCCTTAAAACATAGTATAGTCACATGCTGTGTACTGGCTACCTCATTTGTCTTAAACACAGACAACCCTTAGCCAACCTGCTAACTGAAACTTAGCAGGTTGGCTTCTGCCCTTTTATTGACAAGTGGTTTGACATACTTGCAGATCCGGAGTTTGCCGACCTCGCCTCTGCCCGTCGCTTTTGCCCATTGCTGAGAGAGGTATTTGGGCACCTGCATAAACGAACATGGTTATTTATATACATACAAGTCGCTGTAAAAACAAAAATGTTAAAAAGGGAATTTCACGCTGTTGGGATGAAGTTATACCCATCTAACATAAGTGATGGCATGTGTTGCATCTGTCTCCAGACATGAGCAGCCGATCGCTTTTCCCTGCTATAACACCCTGACCACATCTCGTTTACTTTGGTTGTATTGCCCAACCATGGTCTCTGGTTACATCAACAGGTCATGGCGTGGTGAGCATCACAATGTTTGTACGGTGAATAGTTCTAACCAGTTTTAACTGAGCTAGCTAACAGTTAATGAACGTAGCCAACGTTAGCTAGCTGCTAAGCTACATTAGCTTTCGTTTTGATTTAATGAATAGCAAGTCATATAACCCGTGAACTAGCATTATCAGAAAAGGGTATGCATGCACCTTTACAAGCCACACGCCCGTGTTCTGCTTGGCACCAGTTAAATCCACTTCTCCTTTCTCTGACATGTTATTTAAAACTACGCTCCTGGTAGCTTATCGATGCCACCACCGCACGCATGCGTAGAAGAAATACGAAAATATAGCGACTTTGAAGGTCCAGATTAGTGATGTGTCGATCAGGATTGAATCGTTCACTGAACTCCTCCTTTGTTATGTACTAGTAGGAACTAGTCCCCTCAAGAGTAAGTCGATCATTTGGCCGCGCATGCGCATTGCGCAACAACAATGTATGAGTTTCATTTTTCTCACGTGACAGCTACACAGGCTCAGGATTGGACAGAAATTGGTAGTTGTAGTAGTAGTGGTGGTGGTAGTAGTAGTAGTAGTAGTCTTCTTCTTCCAGTTTTACGGCGGTTGGCGTCCAGGTGCATTGCCGCTACCATCCTCTCTGGAGATCGGAACAGACTATAGAATGAATATCTACATCCCTCCATCCCCAGCTCCAAATTAGTCCTCTGTTCGCTGTGCAGATGAGCAGTAATTGTTTTCTGAACGGGAACTTAGTCACTAGTCACTAACAGAATCAGAATCTTGAGTCAGAATCCTCTTTATTGCCAAGTACATTTACACATACAAGGAGCTACAGAGAGCAAGGATGTAGCCATTAAGTCTATTGTCTGTTCCGCTCTCCGGAGCGGAAGGTGGCAGTAATGCGCCTGGATGCCAACCGCCGTAAAACTAGAAGGAGGAGGACAGTGACTTGGTGCTGTTGGTGCACAAAGTCAGTGAGCCCCCACTGCCACTGGGAAGAAACTGTTTAAATGGCCTGAGGTTTTGGTCTTGATAAACCAGAGAAAGGTGGTGACTGGGGTGGGAAGGGTCGGCGATGATCTTCCCTGTCCTCTTTCTGGTCCTGGAATTGTAAAGGTCCAGGAGAGATGGCAGGTTGCAGCCGGTGATCTTGTCGGCTGACCGAATGATCAGTTGCAGTCTGCCTTTATCCTTGGCAGTGGAGGCAGCGAACCAGACGGTGATCGATGTCCATGGGAATTATAGTCCCCAGGAATCTGAATGACTCGCAGAGTTAATTGGGAAGTCGGCTCTGGGCTCCTCCTGAACTCTACCATCTCTACAGTTTTTTGGGTGTTCTGGCTGCACCAGGAAGCCAGGTGGTCAACGTCCCGTCTGTAGGCAAACTCATCCCAGTTGGAAAATAGTCCAATAAGGGTTGTGCCATCTGTGAACTTCAGGAGTTTAACCAAAGGTTGGCTAGAGGTGATTCGAACATGATTTGGTTACGCCATCACTAGTCCAGACCAACTGTTCATCCTTCACTTTTGACCAATATGTGGGTTGTTATCCATGCATTGATAAGAAAATGAAATATAGGCTTAAAAAAAACAAAAAACTTTAATCAACTTTAAAAAAACAATAATTGCAAAAACAGCTAATAGGACACATGAAAGATGGCAAATCCACAGCAGGATAACGCAGCATAACAATACATTTTACAGCGATATAAAATCAAATAAATCAATCACAATTGTATAAAGTTTTACATCACTAGCAGGGTTGAGCAATAAGAGAAAAAAGATTTTATTGATCTAGTTTGTTCTAATATTCCCTTCCATATCTTCTGCCCCAATATAGTATCTCCTGGAAAAATGTAAGCGCCACTTTGCTGCTGCTTTCATCAGTTTGAAACATTTGCTGTAGCAATGCGCCCAGTAAGTGACATGAACTCCCATAAGTGGACATGTATTTGTAGCCTTTGTAGTTTAGCAAGATAAAATTCAATTCTGTATTTATGTAACACATGAGTATCTGTAGAAACATAGTCCATATTGTACAAACTCTGTATGAAAATGTCACCGGCCAGACTGCAATAACTGTCTGCACGTTCTAAAACGCTTCCTATATTTCGTTACAGGAACATCCGGTCCTTGCTGTGGGAGAACCGTGTGTTCAGTTCCTGAGATTTCTTCAGCAGCCGCTGCTTCTGCGCTTCATCAAAGCGATTCACCTGAAGGTCTTCGTCCCGATCGAAGGGTCTCCTCTCCACTGGTTTGTCAGCCTTCTCCTTTGCCTTTTCTTTCATCGTCTTTGTGTGCAAAGTTATCAGAGACTCCGCACGTTTGGACTCCTGATAACAGGGAGTGAAGAAATTTTAGTCCAGAGTTTAATGTGAAATGCTAACGCTAATTATATGTGGGGACATTTGGGAAAATAAGAATGATGAGGCAATAACACTTACATTATACTTTGACACTTTCTCTGCCATTTCTAAATCCTTCCGGGAGACTTGTGGAACATCCTGTTTCTCTGCCTCATCCTTCTTCTTTCCCTCATGGCGTTCCTATTAGTCAAGTAAACACCCATGAAATCAAGTAATATATAGGCTGCAATATGTTTGATAAGAATGATCAATAATAAGTATAAAGATAAGTTCTTTGTCATTAACTACCCTGGTCTTGCGCTCCCTGTCTGCTGGTGTATCTGTCCAAATGGAGCGATCCTTGTTCTCTGGACCCGACCTCTTCTTGAAGGTTCGAGCCCCCAAGCCGATGTGCTGCAGTTCTGGTGGGAGCTCTGTCATCCATGTTTCTCTGGTCACCACCTCAGGAGTGTCCTGTTTACATGGAAATACACGCAGGAAGGAGTTCAGACAGCAGAGGAGAAAACAAAACATTTGAAAAGGCATAAAAAGAAAAGAACAAACAGTACAAGATATTTAGCTTAAATATTGTTATTGTGTTTCTATGCTATTTCCTTTTTTCCTGTTGAGAGGTCTGTAAGCATTTAACCAAAGACAAAACTGGGGGGGGAGCGGGGACTCACGTCTCCTGTCAGCTTCTCCTTCATCTTTCGTGCTCTGCGCTCAAAGTCCAGAGCCACAGAGTCTTGTATGGGCCCTTTGGACGGCATGGGACCGATCACATCCTCATCTTCTTTCTCGCTGCTGGAGGACTCAGCCTGGTAGCCCGGGGGTAGGGCAGGCCCCGGGAAACCCTCTTCATCTTCATCATCGTTCTCATCATCTTTTTTGTATGCTGCTCTGCGAAACCCTGGAGGCAAAGCTGGTCCCAGCACAGGCGGCCTGAGGGAACACAATGAATGTACAGCTTCCACACTGCCATACACAACTAACTGTTCACGTTTATTAAAAATAAATAAATAAATCACTGGAATACGTTGTAGAATCAGTTTGCTGACCTTTCTGGTGACCCCTGTTGTTTTCTAAATCCTGGTGGCAGGGCTGGTCCAAAGAAACCGTCATCATCTGCTACTTGCACCGTTGTCCTTTCCACCCTGTTCAAAAGGCACAACGTTACGGTTTTAATTGTTGAGACATTCATTTCTATAACTTCCAGTGCAGTAATGAACCTACTTTTCAGCAGATCTGTGCCTTGTTTTTGCTCTTTTGGCCGCCACCTCCTGCTCACTGTCATCCGAAGAGCTCGACGCTTCTCCCCGTTTATAACCGGGAGGCAAAGCCGGGCCAGAGACTACCGGGGTGGAAGAGAAGCACAACAGTAACAACTACGGAAAAAACAACTTGTAAATGCAAATCTTAGTGACCTATACAACATTTAGTCGAAAGTAAAGGTGGCTGAAAGTCTGACTAAAGATATTTTGTCTTGACACTTACATCCTTTTTCACTACCAGAGTCTTCATCGGTCTCCCCATGCCCGATCACCGGGGGCAGGGCAGGTCCGACTGGCTTATCATAAGACATATTAGACACTGGTGACTTACTTACACAGTCAAGTAGCGCCAACAGTTTCTATTAAAGTCAGAAAGAAGCCCTATACACCAGGGAAACCTCGAAAGACGAATTTGACCTTTAGCCCCGGAAGTAAACAGTGTGGCTTTAGTGTCGTGTGTCAAGCTAACTAAAGAGGTAACCGGAAGTAAGCTATTGTGATGCATAAAAGCACAATCAATTATATGGGTTTTATTTGATATACATATGTTTTATTTGATATATATAAGACAGGTTAATCATTTTTGTTTACTTGAGATGTTTGGAATAGATATTTTGTAATGTTCTATCAACAGACCTTTGACACCTACACACAGATAGATGAACAGACACATATAGATTTACATACATACAAGACTAGATGCATGCATTCACATGGACACACACATCTATACAGTTGCACATACACATATACAGTATTTTCATGAGCAATCCTGTTCTTCTTGTATGTTTTTCCTCTGGGGTTATACATTTTTTATGGAGGAAACCCCTTGTGAGCATGGGGAGAACATGAAACTCCACACAGAAAGGCCTGGTGCCCCAGGGGAATCGAACCCAGGGAATCTTGCTGTGAGCCACATATGCCACATATCACTAATGATGATATGTTATGACCTTTTTAAGCAGAAAAGCCTAACCAGGGACAGGCAGCCCTGTCTAGATATCCTATAAGCAACATCTGTATCTTGTTATTGTAACCTGGTTGCATTGTCCATGACAAAATAATACATAAATAAATAAAAAAAAAATATATATAATTCAGATATTAAATGGGTGAGTAAGCCCACTATTTTACCACTTTGGTTGAGAATGTTTTTAATAATAAATTAAATATCAGTTAAACTGTTTGATTAATGTGTTTATTTCTAATACACGTAATTCTTCTATAGCTAACTCTTCAAAAATATTTCCCTTTATGTGTAATGCCTTTTGTTCTTGTGTTTGTACCATCGACTGTAAATAAATAAATCAATAATACACATATTGGGCCTACAAAACGAATAAAACAAAGGCAGATTTGTGTATTACAGAACATTTTGACAAAATTAATTAGTGCACTAATACATGTAATATGACACTAGTAATTTTATCTCAGACCGCCCCTCAACTATATATTTATTATTATTTGATTTCAAATGGTAGTTATTCCAAAATGATTCTTTCTCAAACAAGATTTTATTTTGAAGGCCGAGATCGGACGTTTTGCTTCTGTGTTATTGTAGCGTGCTGGACACCCCGAACACTGTGGCGTAGAACCCTCGGCATCACACTACGCCGCCTCCCTTTGGACAACGTCAGGCAGATTTTGAAGATGTACCTGACGTGTTTTGAAAGACATTAATTAACGTTGCCCATTTCAGAATTTGTAAAATGGGTAAAAAGGATAAAGGAGATCGGGGTGAGTTGCTGAGGCTACGGTTTAACCTAGCTAGCTCTTAGCTAACGAGTCTTTGGCGAGCTGAAAGATCTTTGGGGAGGAAAGATGTCAGCGTTACTGAAACTCAACATTTCCCGGCTGTGTTATCGCCGAGCACACTGCAGTTTTGCACATGGTGTCTTTGAAAGCCTCCTTTTAATTATTCCTTTACTACACAAACACACAGGGACGTGCGCCAGAGTGCTGCCATGCTAGCAAAACATGCTAAATAGTTAGAAAGCAGAACGCGCTGTAGTCATTAAGGAAGGAAGGATATACCCATGTCTTGTACAGCAAAACGCATCGAATCTGTGGTTTTAAAAAAAAAAGCCGTACATATTCTGATATTGCCAAGAGTGTGTGGAAATCCTAAAACAAAAGAGATTTTACGATGATATGTTTCTGTCACTTGTTTGTCCGCCCCTACTAACTCTGGGCCACAGACAAGAAGTCCAAAAAGCGTTGCTATGAGGAGGAAGATGATGAAGAGGTGGTGGGCAGCGAGTCCCAGGAGGCCATACCTGCTGCTGCAGGGAAACAGGTGGATGAGTCCAGCACAAAACTGGATGAGTATGGAGCAAAAGACTACCGTGGTCAGATGGTGCTGAAGAATGATCACTCTTCACGCCCCCTCTGGGTGGTGAGACAGCTTTCAAATTTAAAACAACATCACACGGGGATGTCTCTGTATTTCTTTCCTATTTTTTTTCTTTCTCCATTCTTCTCGCCCAGGCTCCAGATGGACACATCTTTCTGGAAGCCTTCTCTCCGGTGTATACGTACGCCCAGGACTTCTTGGTGGCTATTGCAGAGCCAGTGTGTAGGCCTAACCACGTCCACGAGTACAAGCTGACGGCCTATTCCCTGTATGCCGCTGTCAGTGTGGGACTGCAGACCTATGATATTGTGGAGTACCTACAGAAACTCAGCAAGACATCTGTACCTGATGGGATCGTGCAGTTCATTAAGGTCTGAATGAGAGAGTATCTGGTGCTTTGCGAGAAGAGGAGGGAGGGAAGAAGTTATTGGAAGATTTCCAAATGTATTGTCATGTGTGCAAAATTTGGTTATTTAATCACTGCATTTAATCCCTCTCTGCTTTTTTCAGCTCTGCACAGTGAGCTATGGCAAAGTGAAGCTGGTGCTTAAGCACAATAGGTAAAGTCATTTCAACAACTTTGCATATTAATCATCCCTTCAGCACTCTTCTTAAACTGTGCTCCCTGTCTACCCTCAGGTATTTTGTTGAGAGTGCCTTCCCTGATGTGATCCAGCGCCTTCTGCAGGACAATGTGATCCGTGAATGTCGTCTCCGTACTGCAGACGGAGCGGACACTGAGCTTATTACGGAGGTTATCCACAGCAAGTCAGCGGTATGCCATCCAACATCTTTTTTTTTTTTTTCTATTTGCACACAAATATATAAAAAATAATTTATTATTGTTTTAATTTGAATCTATAAACATATAAATGTTTGATTTTACTACCCAACGTGTGAAGTCACAAATGCAAAAGAATTTAAACTCTTAACCAGAAGAGGTTATTAAAATAATGATGGTGTTCTTCCTAACACCATTGTAAATCGTCCTTGGATGAAAGGGATTGTTGGCGTGACCCCTGAATGTTTTAAAAGTGTTTGTTACACTTCTGGCAATACCCAATATTGCACTTAAAATCACACCCAAGTGTGATGTAGTGTTGCACTATAGTGCACCGTGATGTGCTTGTTGGGGACAGATCATGCAGCTTCTGCTAGATGGCAGCAAAACCAGGATTTTCAACCTGTGTTGTTCTGGAAATAATCCTGAAAAGACATGACAGGTGTTGGGCCTCTTTACACAAGAATGTAACAGTTGTCCTGGTCATACACTGACAAATGTCCCCCCCGTGTCTCCCTCCCCGTGACAGATTTCCAAGTTTGTTGAGGAAAAGGGAGGTACTTCCACGTCACAGCAGCCCAGCGACGGACAAACTTCAACCCAGCAGGTCCCTGAGGACATCTACAGCTACTATGAGCAGATGGATAAAGAAGAGGAGGAAGAGGAAGAGACTCAGACTGTGTCCTTTGAGATTCGCCAGGTGTGCACCTGATTTCACTTTTCTTTTGCCATTTCTCTACTACATATTTAACATTGCTGCTGACCAATCTTTTTAAAGCGTATGCTTTAAACTGATTTGTTGTCTTACTTGAGATTTTTGTATCAGTATTAACTGCAGTAATCATTAGTTTTTTTTATTTTGTATATTATTGTCAAGCATTATAATCATTGATTAATCAGTTTCTTAATTTTATTATTGATAGCTGAAATTATCAGAAAATAGTCAAAAGATAGTGAGAAATGGCAATCAAAATTCCCCAGAGACCATGGTGATGTCTTCAGCATTCAGCTGGTTTATTTTATCAACATCCCAAGACATGAAAGATATTGGATTTACATGGGTATAAAACAGAGAATATCAGCAAATCCTCACATTTGAGAACCAGAGAATGTCTGGCTCTTTTGTTTGATAAATTACTTTAATGATCATTAGAATTCTTGACGATTCATTTTCTGATTGACTAATCGTTTCAGCACTGTTATTGTCATTTGTCAATGCAGTTGTGAGAACGGACCATTTACAAAATTCTGCATTAGTATTGCCATACAAATAAGCTTTGATATGTCTCTCTGCTAATTGTATTACCACAAGATGATACTGTATTATTGTGGCCGTGGTGATCAATGCGAGGGATTACCTATTTCAAATGTCAAGGCTCTTCATGCTGATTTGCATACTGCATAGGTACAGATACCTGGCTGCCTGGAAGATGGGAAATTGATGTTAAAAACCTATGGTATGTGTTGTAAAACGGTTAGCGGTAATATGAGTATGCAAAATTAGTTATTGTGGAACTAAAATATTCAAAAGATCTGGGTTGGTCTTTAAACTAAAAGAGAGCAATAGGTCTCACAAAGTCACTGTTTATGTTTTGCAGCTTTATTTAAAAAAAAAAAACAACCCCATACCTAACATATTAAATCATGTACTTATGATGCTCAACTCTGATGATGTAGGAGATGATTGAGGAGCTGCAGAAGCGTTGCATTCAGCTGGAGTACCCCCTCCTCGCAGAGTACGACTTTCGCAATGATACAGTCAACCCAGACATCAACATAGACCTGAAGCCCACTGCTGTGTTGCGGCCCTACCAGGAAAAGAGTCTGCGTAAGATGTTTGGGAATGGACGCGCTCGCTCTGGGGTCATCGTGCTGCCCTGCGGTGAGACAGACAAACATAAAGGACACCACGCCAAAGCTTTTCATCCCGCTAAAAATGCAATCTTGAAATGGCAAAATGGTAGAAGTTACATCTTTTTGTTACAGTATACCCTCAACCCAAACTATTTCTTACTTTGAGTTATCTTTTTGTACCATAAATTTTATATGTAAGAAGCTTGGATGTCTTAATAATTTTATCTCCCTGTTGCTTTGCAGGAGCGGGCAAATCTCTGGTGGGTGTGACAGCAGCGTGCACAGTTCGTAAACGCTGCCTGGTGTTGGGTAACTCCTCAGTATCAGTGGAGCAGTGGAAGTCTCAGTTCAAGATGTGGTCCACCATCGATGACTCTCAGATCTGCCGCTTCACCTCTGATGCCAAGGACAAGCCCATCGGCTGCTCAGTGGCCATCAGCACCTACTCCATGCTGGGTCACACCACCAAGCGCTCCTGGGAGGCTGAGCGGGTCATGGAGTGGATGCGGAGCCAGGAGTGGGGACTCATTATCCTCGATGAGGTGCACACTATCCCTGGTGAGCTGTTACAGTATCTCAGTTTTGCAGATATCTCAATATTCAAAAGCCCCTACTGCACACCCCCTCACTTTCCTTCCAATCTAACTGTTGTGCTAGGAATATTTTGAAGTAATGCTTTGGGATACAATGGGATGTAGACACATATTTTGGTGAGACCAATCTATGCGCACAACATAATAATTCTGTGCTTCCTCTGTAGCCAAGATGTTTCGTCGTGTTTTGACCATTGTCCAGGCACACTGCAAACTGGGGCTCACTGCCACACTGGTCAGGGAAGATGACAAGATTGTGGACCTCAACTTCCTAATTGGGCCTAAGCTATTTGAGGCCAACTGGATGGAATTGCAAAACAATGGCTACATTGCCAAAGTCCAGTGTGCAGAGGTGTGTCTTTACAGTATTATACCAGAAAATAAGATGAAGGGACATAAACATCATATATCATGAATTGGACAACTTCTCTGTGTAGACTTTGCCACTTGATAGATGTTGAGCTGTCACAGACCGCTTGCAGAGTTGTGTAGAGCAAAATGGTGAAAAAATGTAATAATTTGCGTGGCTATAGTGTGTGTGTGAGATATCTTGCAAGTTTCAACTAATGAACTTGTGCCAGAGATCTGAAAGTTGACCTTTGCTTGGCCCAGCATTTATATAATCAAACTTAATATCTGGTTAAAGCCTACTTAGATATGTATTCATGAATGATCTAATGTTTTTATAGATAAACTTTAAACTTGTTTTATGCTTCTCTGGTTGTATTGTTGGTTTAAGATTGTTAGGACAAAGTGTCTTTTGTTCTTATTTTCATTGCAACTCTACTCTGTACTAAGGATGTTTATCATTTGTCAGTGTTTGGTTGTGTCGGGACTACGGGTGGCTGCGTTGTCGAGTGAGCATTTTCCACATTGATAAAAAGCTGATCAATGTATCCATGTCTGTCTGTGCTTCAGGTGTGGTGCCCGATGTCTCCAGAGTTTTACAGAGAGTATGTGGCCATTAAGACGAAAAAGCGCATCCTGCTTTACACAATGAACCCCAATAAGTTCCGTGCATGCCAGTTTCTCATTCGCTTCCATGAGCGGCGCAATGACAAGATTATTGTCTTTGCTGACAACGTGTTTGCCTTGAAGGAATATGCCATTCGCCTCAACAAGTATGTTATTGGCAAAAAGAGCAGCAAGTTGACTGTTTCAGCAAATTGTCTGTTCGGATAAGATTTCTTTATGTTTTTAATTCTGCGCTCTCATTTTCCTCTCAAGGCCTTACATCTATGGTCCAACCTCTCAGGGGGAACGTATGCAGATTTTACAGAACTTTAAACACAACCCCAAGATCAACACCATTTTCATCTCCAAGGTAAACCATTCAGTCTATTATGGATTTACTGTATATACTATAGACTGTACTCATTCAGCCACCAGGGTTTCTAGACAACTTACTGATCGAGCAGCATTCATTAGTTTCATCTCTGCACTACTGCTGAGCTGTGTAGAGTGCTGTGTCTATCTGGGAATTTATATGGACACCAACAATTGGTTCATAATCGGATTGAAACAATATTCCAGAAATGGCACCTGCTATACATTGTTTTCTGAAACAAATAATTTAAACTCAGATTATTGAAATCAGCTTACTCGGAATGGTGATAAAATGAAAGCATTACCTGAGTCCAGTTATTCACAGTTCCATTTTCTGCACATAGTTTGTATGTAAACATACTGTGCAGTATGACATGGTGTCCTTTTGTATTTTTTACAGATTCTGTTGTATTGCTTGAAATAAGTATAATGAAAGTTTTTCTCCAGTTTTCACCTCGTCAGGAATTCAGATCTTTGTGTAAGAGAAAATCAGAGGCTATTTGCTTTTGATAAAACAGTAAATGCATACTGGCACAGTGATACAGTGGTAATATTGCATGTCTCTGAATTTGTACTACATCCCTTCTACCAAATAGGTTGGAGATACATCATTTGACTTGCCAGAAGCTAATGTTCTAATCCAGATCTCCTCCCATGGTGGATCGCGCCGACAGGAGGCCCAGAGGCTTGGCAGAGTCTTACGAGCCAAGAAAGGTCAGTCTGCCTGAAACAAAAAAACACTTAAGATTGTTTGCATATTCATGCTGACATAACTGTCTTGCTTACCTCCATCCATGAACAGAAAGAGTTATTCTCACTCCACCTGTCTGCTTGCTTAGGAATGGTAGCAGAGGAGTACAATGCATACTTCTATTCACTGGTGTCCCAGGACACCCAGGAGATGGCTTACTCCACCAAGAGGCAGAGGTTCCTGGTGGACCAAGGATACAGCTTTAAGGTGTTTCACCCCTGAAGCATCTTCTGATCTCTGAATAATTTCAAATTTTTTGATTGTCCTCCCAAAATCGCACTACTACTTTCACCCTGTTCATACACCAGATTGTACATTTCTTTCATTGAACTCATGGCCTATATGCATATACGTTTGCTCTCACAGTTTAGAACAGTTACACTGACGGCTAAGTCACACATGAGAAAGAATCTAAAGATTTATTTCACTTGGCTTTGGACAATCTGATTTAAGTATAGTTTCAATTTTGAATTGTATTTAGTTTGTTTCTTCAAATTAGCAAATTGGATTTTATTTTTTCAGTTTCTTTTATCTATACACTTGCCCCAGATTCTGTTAGATAGTTAGATTCTGATTTTATATATTCAAAAGTGTTTGGTTTCATCAGATCCAGTCTGGCTGGGGATCCAAGAATTTACCATCACTGAAATCTGAAGTTAATTCTGGCAGCAGCCAAAAATAGTTTACATTCGAGGGACGAAACAAAGAATGAACCAGAAAAGAAACTGGTTTTAGAAAAATCTTCTTCTACTCATAGGGATAATTTATATCCCATGTACATCTATACTATTTTATTTATATACATATATAGTTCATATCAATGACAAGTTTAAAAAAAAAAGTAAAATGTTTCATACAAAATTTTAAAATACATTTGTTGCATAAATGTAAACTAGCTTTTTAGCATGAAATAAAAAAAAACATTTCTTTAATGTATTTGTGAGAAATTCTTTAAGATGAATTAACAAAACTCTGCTTGATCCTTGATCTTCATATAGGTGACACCTCATTGTTGTTTCATTTACAAATACCATTTCTAAGATGTGACGCTCCTCTTCTTTCATAGGTGATCACAAAATTGGCAGGTATGGAGGAAGAGGACTTAATGTTCTCCACCAGAGATGACCAACATCAGCTGCTTCAGAAGGTCCTAGCTGCTTCAGACCTGGATGCTGAGGAGGAAGTGGTGGCAGGGGAGGTGGGCGGAAGACCACAGGTGAGGACTTAAGCCAATCCTGGACTCAGAAAGCACATATACGTAACATCCTTTGCATGCTTGCAGTTGTGCTATTGAATATAACATTCTAACTAACACTCTCTCCCTGCTTCCTTATCAGTTCTCAAGGCGAACAGGCACCATGAGCTCCATGTCAGGTGCAGATGACACCGTCTATATGGAATATCAGCGAGGCAGCAAAGCCTCTGCAGCAGGCAAGGGCATTCATCCACTGTTCAAGCGCTTCAGAAAGTAGATGACTCAAACCCTGCCACCAAAGACCTACTCAGTTGCAACAGGGCACTGGGACAAGATTCGGGCACGATAATGTATACTGAGGCTAAGCAGCAGGTTCAGATAGTCCAGCTGGTCCAGAGAACATGACATAATGTGCATTGCTTGTTCCTGGTAGCTGATGGTGATTATTGTTAAAATGACTTAGATCTGGTTAAGGTAGCAAATTGTGTGCAGGGTTCGACTGCTCTGTGTAATAAATTTGAATACTTCAGCTCCAGTTTGCTCAAGCACCTACATGCACGACAATGGCAGATGAAATGGATTGCAAACTCTGTCCAAGTCACAACCACAGTCCACTCTCATTTGAAAAACTAAACAAACTTTGCCCTGTTAATTTTTTATTTCTGCAAATAATGGACAGAAATTTGTTGTTATACAAATCAAGCTAAATAAATAAATGTGTTGTTAGCCCTTGAAGTATCTAAAGATCAGTTCTCAGCCATTTAGCAGTAAGTGGAATAACATTTGTCTTATTTACTGTTAGTGGTTGCTTCACTGACAGCTGTATCTGTGGAGGAAAACCAGGATCTATTTAGACTTTTGTCGATACAGCTTTTTGTAAATGTGGCTACATTATGTAATGAAACCCACAAAATCAGTGGACTGTTCCTGAGAGACCCATTGATGTTTTTATGTTAAGCTTTTATGTTCTGTAAAATAAATCTTTGAAATGTAATTTATCTGATTCTCAAAAAATCAAAAAAGAAATGAAAGCTCTTCATGGTTTTTTTTTTTTTTACAAACCACAAGGGAAAATGTATTCACATCAGTAACTGCCAGAGGCTGAAATGGATCTTAGTCTCCTAATACTGTATGTAACAAAGTATGGCAAAATGGAACATGACAGCATTCAGAGCCATCAGCAAAACTATAGAATACCCAATGCTGCCCAGCCACCCTTTGCTACACCAAAGGGCACAGTTCCCTCTGAATGGCCCTGTTTTTTGCCTTTTCAGTTTAATCCCCGTTTTGTGTCCTCAGGAGACTAGAGGCTTATCTTGGAAAGAGTAAAAAGTAGTGCGGTAGATTTTAACTCAGGTGTCCGAAGAGTGAGACAGAGGATGGACCATCCAACTGAAGTGCATTTATCACAATAAGAAATGGAAAACCTGTACAAAGAAGACATCGTGATATGAAGTGTGTGGATTCATATCCTTATATTAGATGCATGGTTTGTGAGTTCTGTAACTTGTGATTGCCTTCTCTAAGAAGATAGCCAAATTGGCTGTTTTAGTTAAGTGTTTTAATTTCTCACAACAGTGATATACAGTATAAGTTCAAAAGCAGTGATCCGTTCAAGGTTTAAACTTCCATTTCAGGATCTGTTAAAGTCAAGACAAGTTCATATCAGCATGAGTACCCTCTTAGACAGAACATGAACATGGGCAAGATGGTGGTGCAGACCAGTGCAGTCAGGCAGGTGATCGCCAGTGACGGGCCGCTGTCCTTTCCGGTTGCGCTGCTCCTCTCCAACCCTGTCTACATCTGCAGAAAAAACATTTTCATACTCCCCATCATGCAAACATTCTCTGGAATATATATGTTCAACCACAGGGAGATGGGCTATAGCCTACATACAATTTTATCATATTCAAAGGGCTTTATTGGATGAAAGTTTCAAAAAAACTGTTACCAAAGCATCAAAATATAATGTAAACAATAACATTAACACAACATTAAGAATGATATATGTATAATTATATATATCCTCTGCATGTACACTGCTCAAAAAAATTAAAGGAACACTTTTTAAGCACGTCAGTTACCCAGTCCATATCAGTATAGATATCAGCATGATTTTTTTCCCCATTGAGATCTGATGTGTTTTCAATGTGTTCCTTTAATTTTTTTGAGGAGTATATTTGTGTGCGTGTGTGTGTGTCTAGGTCATTCACTGTCCTTCAGGTAAATAGGTTACCTGGTGTAACCCCAGTTCTTTGAGTATGTGCGAGGCCTTCTAACGGGCTTCGTTATTGGTTGATCCACACCAGCCACACCACCTCACTTTCCAATTATCCAACACCGTCTGGAGGCCCCACTGGGGAACCATGCGCCAAGTAGGGGGCCTCAACCTGCGAGCCCCCCCCCACGCTTGAAATGCTTCACCAGAGGATGGCCCAGCACAACGGCTGCCGCAAACACCCCCAAAGTGGATGCAGCACGACCTCTTGCCAAACAAGGCCTGCAGGAAATCAGACAGGTGGGAACGCCGAAGTCGCATGAACCACCTCTGCAGAGTCATGTGCAGCAGCCCGAGACGCACCACCCGATTGGCCGCTGGCATCAATCTGAGGAACGCTAACTGGCAGCAGTATGCTCACAATTAGTAACAACATTAACAAAACTCTCCTGTAGATCTGAACATGTCTTATTTAATCATTCAAAGATGATTTATCTCACTTATACTTTGCTGTTTTTTTCCACAAGGCAGCAGATAACGGCATGGAAATGGTTCATGACAACGTTACCACACGTCTCCTGTAAGTCTCATGTATATTGATTCTTTGTATTCACAAAACAAATACTCGTAAAGATTACAACTCCATTTAATCAAGCTGTATTAACTATTAAAGAACTAATGGCTAAAAATAGTCCACATTTGTGGAAAGGATAAAAGGAATAAATTATAAGCTTACAACTAAGATTACTTTCACAAGGCCTTTAGAAGGGGATCCCAGAACAGTAAAAATCGTGATGTATACAAAACAATATTGACATCTACCACACTTTTCAAGAGAAGTGTTGAGCTCATTCCAGTTGTGCATGTTTCACACACCATGGTTAAAGATTCACTTGTAGACATGGCTGAACTGTCTGAATAATGGGCACATCATAAATGATTTGTTGTTACAGGCTGGAGTCATTATTCCCTGTAATGACGTTCCTGTTAGAACACCAATAGCTCCTGTGGAAACAATTTGGGACAACGGTTGACCAGATGAGTGGAGGTTCGTTCAAGATCGACAAACAGTGAAGGCAGCTGTATATTCAAGAGCTCTAAATGTTCCAAATCCTCATACAATACCGTTACAGATGCCTCCCAACAGCAAGTGGTTCACAGTGATTAATTTAGCAAATACATTTTTTAGTATTTCAATGCACAAAGACTCACAATACTGGTTTGTTATCTCATTCCAGGGGAAAACCTTGTCCGAGTCCAGATTATGCCATGGCTACAAGATAAAAGGGAACCTTGGAACTTTGACATTGCCAGGTGAGAGTACCTTTTTGCAGTGCATTGACGATTTAATGATTGGTACAGTAACGCTGCTGCAACATTTGACACATAATGGTCACAAAGCAATAAGCAAAGCCTAGGTCCTACTCCTTATTCATAATTCACCTTCCAATGTAAAGTAATATTAGCCCTGCAGGTGAAGGATACTGCAGTATGGATTTAAGAAAAATGCATTATCACAATTTCCAGTTTTGACAGACCATGTTAATTACAACAAAACAAATTATAACCACATTCAGAGTCATATAAAGTCAAATAAAATTCATTAAGATAGCTGTATACACATTCTTTTTGCCTGCCAGTTAGAATTACCATGCTGCTTTGTCGGAATAATGAAACAGATATGTCTGGTAAAATTAAGTTCTTATAACTAGCTAGCTACTTTGTTTAAAAAAGCACATGTTTGAACAAGCTTATTTTTTTAATGCTAACCCTACTTTTGCACACACTCACCATGTACTCCTGCACCAGATCCTCAGGTTCCTTGTTGAGGTAGATGTATAAAGACCTCAAGTGTCTTCTATATCTGGGCTGGTATAAAAGTGATAAGCTATCATTTTAAATGATAATCATAAAATTATCAAACAATAACAAAGTTCCTCAGATTTTATTGCTTATATGGATGGCACAAATGCATATGTAACAGAACTACTTGGTTAGGTTTGCAAAAAGTCATGGTTTGGGTTAAAATAATGAGTTTCACATGGGACAAGCACAGCAGTCTCCTGGGTTAAAATCTGGTGTGTGATCCACTAATCCATCCAAACTCCTTGTTGCATGGACTTTGTCGCTCTTTATACTACATCACCTGACTCTCTAAAGGTTTTCTGGCAGACGGCTTTTGTACCAGAATGCCTTGAAATGAAATGAGATTCCCCAGGAAACCCAAGACTACATCAGTGCACTGAACCTGTGGCCCTTGTAACGGAGGTACTTTCAGTCTCCATTACGTTTAGCGAGAGCTTCTGTATTTGCGAAACATATTGACACAGTACTAGTTGCACAGTAAAATAATTACGCATGATAAATTGACTGAACTGACATGCAATTGTTGCATTTAAAGCTTTATTGAAATTGCTGTTTGTGTGGATGGAGGACTGTTTATTCCAGATGCCAGGGGGCTGGATTGGCCGCTCCACCTGGAGAAGGACAATACTATGGGGAGTTAGCGTGCTCAGAATGTCTACTGCATGACAGAAATAACTAACTGTTATTTTATATGTAGGTGTTTTTGATATGGTTTGTAAATAAAGTCACTAGATGTCAGCCCTATTGATGGTACCACCCAAGGGGGAGACTATGAAAGGCAGCCCTTTGCTTTAGTAGTAGTGATGGGATAACCAGTTCATTTTAGTGAAGTGACTTGGCTTCGGACCAGTTACAAACAAGAAGTGTTGTCCCTTCCTTTCCGTAATCTGAAATGTCATTGTGTTGTGTCTAATGTCGTGTTTTGTGAAATGTTGTGTTTTGACCTGTTTTGGCCACAGTATTAATGCATTTGTGACAAATTATTAAAGGTCAGATGGGAAAATGTTTGTGAATGAGCAAAACTGTGTGCTTGATCCTTGGACGGGATTGTGGCGCAATAATGTATACTGAGGATAAGCACCAGACTACAAGCAGCAGGTTCAGATAATCCAGCTAGTCTGGAGAGCAGAGCAATATCTGGACATAACCCAAAACTGAATATTATCTGAAGCTTATGATGATATTGCTTCCTCCTGGTAGCTGATGGTGATTACTGTCGAAAAGACTTGAACATCTTGTTAAGAATGCAGCAAATGATGCCAACAGGGCTCAGCTGCTCCATGTAATACATCTGAAAGCTCGAGCTCCAGTTTCCTCAAGCACCTGCATGCACAGCATTTGCAGGTGAAATCCATTGCAAACTCTGTCCAAGTCACAACCACAGTTTGCTCTCATTTGAAAAATGAAACAAACTTTGCCTTGAACCGTGTTCATTTTTTATTTCTCTGTTGCATTGCAGTGATGCAGCTAGCCAATCGTGGACTGTTCTAAGACAAAATTAGATGTTATTTATGCAATTCAAGTTTGCAGTACATTTGAGCTACAAATGTCTGTACATTAGGATGACAGCGGATAGGCACTGGGAGTATGACCGACTGTTAGGTCCTTTCTAAAGATCAGTTCTCAGCCATTTGGCAGTGAGTGGAATAACATTTGTCTTGTTACTGGTTGCTGCACTGATGACTGTATATTTTATCAATACAGCTTTTTATTAATGTTTACATTCAAGATTCAAAGTATTTATTGTCATATGCACAGTAGGAAACATGTTTCCCCGTAGAACGAAATTCTGTCCTTGCTATCGACAATGAACGCCGAACAGTACAAATCTAAGTAAAATAAAGACATAAAAATTTTATTTAAAAGCCAGCATATACAGTAAGAAAAAGAAATACAATAGACATTAAAAACTGTGCCAAATAGGAGTAGTGCAGCATCAACTTACACATGTGCAACCTAAATAATGTAAGCAGTCAAGTTGAGTAGTCCATAATTATAGACTCCTGTCAGGTGTTTAGGAGTCTGACGGTGGGAAAGAAAGAGTTCTTTAGTGTAGAAGGTAAGTTTAGAGGTCATTAAGCTATTTGAAATTTAAAAAATTACAGAGTTGAACTGGATAAAGAAGATGTTCCATATTTCACTCTATCAATTTTCCATCAAATTTAAACATTAACAATCCAGTGAGCTGTTGGTGCAAACAGCTGATGATATTTTGTGCATTGGTTTACAGGAGCTAGACTGTGGGAGGGATTTTCCTTTGTTTAATGGCGAATGTTAACAAGGAATTTGAGTTCATGTGACATTAATCAGATTGACGTTAATTCTCTCTCTGTGCGTGCGTGCACACATATTGATTGGTTGGCGTTATGTAACTGTGTTTTGGCACGTTGGCAGCTTTTTAGGGAAACGCCTACACCCGAACACAGAGGAACCCCCCCCCCCCTTCTTTTGCAGCGAGCATCCAATCCGCTTCTGAGGTCGCACAAGCGACTATTCAACTATTTAAACGCCTTCTGCAAAACACTCCCATCTGGGCGCGTGCACGCACATGCATTTGCAGATGTAAACTCTGCTCTTTTAGACTTTGCAAAAGACTCAGTCCTATATAGCAGTGTTGCTCGCGGAAGCAGCGAAAATTTTCTTAATGATGGCAGCAACCCTGAGCCATCTGACCGCAGCGCGCTGGAAGAACGTTCACGGCGGCCGGTTAAAGAAGCAGCTGTTGGTCGTTTTACGCGCCTCGCACAAGCCAGCAGCCAGCGAGGCTTTTGGGATGTCCGCGCCTGGAAGGTTGATCACACCGGCGGCGGACGTCGGCGAGAAAACCAGAATCAAGACCCTGAAGGAGATGCCGGGACCCAGCACCCTGTCCAACCTGACCGAGTTCTTCTGGAGAGACGGGTTTAGCAGAATCCATGAAATTCAGGTACCATATCTCCCCCACCCCCCTTTTCTGTGCTTAATACTTTGTTTTGACAGATGGAAACATTTGCTTGTGCCAAAGAGCTCATGTATTCACAGACTCAGTCAGGTTTGACAACTATGCGTAAAATGGCACAGAATGTGGCGTCAAAGCGCACCAGGAGCCTTCATCTCCAAGGTCTGAGTCTGTGTTCTCGAGTACACAGTCACTCTATCATAGGATTTCCTTACACTTTAATAAGAGATGATTTCTTAATTTGATGCGTAAATTAGTGACAGAGATTGGACAGTCGCGTAATATGTCTCAAGAAATTTCACTTAAATCAGTATTTGAATAGTCATGGCTGAGGAAAAGATCAAAAGTAGATTGCAGTACGCCATCAGTCCTTTTCAATAGTACTTTATTAGTACTATTAGTAGTAGTGGCTTAGTTAATAAACAACAAGTGCAGCTGGACAAATAAAGGTGTCCTATCTTGAGTAAATTCATTTTTAAATAATGCCATTGCTACAGACTGAGTCTACTGGAGATCTAGTGACACAACTGGCATGGCTGGCATACAATGCTATTCTGCTGAAATGTATTCCATTATAATATTCGATCAGCATCAGTCAGATAAAATCAAGAACTTTTTCAATACCTATCTGAGCTAAATTGTAATTTTCACCTAATAACCAGAATTTAGGAAGGTACATTTTGATTTTATGAAGAATATGTCAGTCAAGTCAAGTGAAATTAGTCCTGTTTTTTCTCCTGAAGTCAAATAAGAAATAAATGTGACTACTAATTTAATCGTGTCACTACTGCTTTATAGATGGTGCACAGGAAGAAGTATGGGAAAATTTTCAAATCCCGTTTTGGACCCCAGCTAGTGGTGTCTGTGGCGGACCGTGATCTGGTGGCTGAGGTGCTGAGGGCCGAGGGCGAGGCCCCTCAGAGAGCTAACATGGAGTCCTGGAAGGAGTACAGAGATATGAGAGGCCGTTCCACTGGCCTTATCTCAGCGTGAGTCCCCATCAACCTTTGATCTTTGAGTCTGGATAAGGACCTCCTGAAATAAATACACCAGCCATAAATACATGACCACAGACAGGTGAAGTGAAGAACATTGATTATCGTGTTACCATGGCACCTGTCAGTGGGGGGGATATATTAGGCAACAAGTGAACATTTTGTCCTCGAAGTTGATGTGTTGAAGCAGGAAAAATGGACAAGCGGAAAGATGTGAGTGACTTTGACAAGGGCCAGACTGTGATGGCTAGACGACCTGGTCAGAGCATCTAAAAAACTGCAGCTCTTGTGGGGTGTTCCTGTTCTGCAGTGGTCAGTACCTACTGGAAGGAAAACTGCTGAACCAGCAACAGGGTCATGGGTGACCAAAGCTCATTGATGTGCGTGGGGAGCGAAGGCTGGCCCGTGTGAAGCTTCTGTAGCTCATATTGCTGATAAAGTTAATGCTGGCTCTGATAGAAAGGTGTCAGAACACACAGAGCATTGCAGTTTGTTGATATAGGGCGACGTAGCCGCAGACCGGTTAGGGTGCCCATGCTGTCATAATGTTATGGCTGATCGGTGTAACTTTGGGGTTGACATAACGTCATAATGTAGATGGTACAGCGCAACACTTGGTGTGTGGGCTACATTTCCAAGATCAGCTCACTTGTAGTGTACATTCCCTTTACATCGCAATAGTCTGGTTTTCTATCTATAAACGCTGAAATACTGTACCTTCCACATCGGTACATGCATTTTTTCAACAGCTCCACCACTACTAGTGTTCATAAAAACAAGGCTATTTCCACTATATGCCTCTGAATGTCTTGTATTAAAATACAACAACACATGGGAATGACAAAAATTCACCTTGTCTCCTGTATACTGTTTTCCAGTGAAGGAGACGATTGGCTAAAGATGCGGAGTGTGCTCAGACAGCTCATCATGCGTCCCCGTGACGTAGCAGTCTTTTCTGACGACGTGAACGAAGTGGTCGATGACTTGATCAAGAGAGTTGGTATTTTGCGCTCCCAGGCGTCTGACGGAGCAACAGTCCCCAATGTGAATGACCTCTTCTTCAAATATGCCATGGAAGGTTGGTAAAGATACAAAGGTTGTTTTTGAATGAATTGAAAGTTGGACCGTATGAATTTGAAGAGGATAGTGCACACACCGTTGATGTACACATGTACTACAGGTTCCAGGGACCCTTGCATAAAGAAAGAAGTACCGTAATTAATAATTGTCACAGCTTTCAAATTGTACAGAAAAGATGATTGAAGCTGTCTCCCTCTTGCTCTTTCTGACCTTCGTCTTTATAGGTGTGGCAGTCATATTGTATGAGTGCAGACTAGGCTGCTTGGAAAATGACATTCCCCAGGAAACCCAAGACTACATCAATGCACTGCACCTCATGTTCAGCTCCTTCAAAACAACCATGTATGCAGGAGCGATACCCAAGTGGCTCCGACCTGTCATCCCCAAACCATGGGAGGAGTTCTGTCAGTCCTGGGATGGCCTCTTCAAATTCAGTATGTGGTTTACAAATGGTCATTTTTTTATGATGGGGGAGACATAAATACTTTTTTGTACACTTGCATGTTCCAGTGAACTGTCTGCCTGCAGTAACTAGAGCACATTCATATTAAAAGGGTATTCCAGCAATTTAGTACTGCACTTCCAAAAATTTGGAGGAAACATATGAAGCACAGTAGGCAGAGATATTCTGACAATAGTCCTAAGTAAGGCTCAAGCTCTGGAAAACCCTGAAGGTTATAGATGTGTTCTTATGCATTTGTTTTTTATTCACACCAAGCTTCTCCAATGCCAAAGATTGAGGAGTACTCTGCATGAATAGTAAACTGACTTCCATACGTGTAAAGTTGGTGTAATGCCCCTTTCAGGTATCATGTCCTGGTTCACGCTGATCCGAATGAAGTTGTGACTTTGTTTGTTTTGCTTTATCCAAAAAACTGTTGGTGGGGGGAACATATGTTTTATGTTTCGAGAATGTAACCTGTTCTCTCCTCTCTCCTTTCTTTCACCACTCTCCCTGACCTCATCTCTCCTCAACACCCTGGCTGGCAGTCAAAGACTCACTAACACTGAAATCTGAGATTAATTCTGGCAACAGCCAAAAGGATGTTACTTTCAAGGACCAACACAAAGAATAATCCAGGAAAGAAACTGTGTTCAGAGAAAGCATATTCCACTCACCGAGCTAATTTACATCCACTTGTTCTGTTGTGGATGTGCAGCTGTACTATTTTATTTGGAGGACTATAGTCCATACTAATGACAAAATGCCTAGAAAAATGTACATAAGTAAAAAGCAAAAGGTTTCATAAAAAAATGGTTGCAGAAATGTAAAATAAAAATGTATTTGTGACTAATTCTTCAGGACAAATGTTATATTTATAAATGATTTATAAATGTCTCATGCTGCACCACGGGAGTCCATTCATCCCACCCTTTCTGTTTCTGTCTGATCCCAGGCCTTATTCACGTAGATAAAAGACTCGCAGAGCTCAAGACCCAGCTAGAGCGGGGAGAGGAGGTGAAGGGGGGAGTGCTCACACACATGCTCATTACCAAGGAGATGAGTATGGAGGAGATCTACGCCAACTTAACGGAGATGCTATTGGCTGGGGTCGACACGGTGTGTGTGTGTCTGTGTTTATTCAGAAGTGTTATAAGACAGAGAGGAGTTCAGTGCAGTGAATGTGGCTTTAGCAGGAGGTGGAAGGGTTTGGATTCACACGTGTGTTTAAATCAGTGTTGGGTTTCTGGCACCACATCTGTGCTTGTGTAGCGGTGCCAGCATCAGGTAAGAGCAGTGAATCTGGGGGTTTTACAGTATGCTGACAAACTTGTTCTCACTCAGATTTAGTTTCTTGTTATTTGTCTTTGTCTGTTATAGCTACACGAGGGGAATTGTTTTATTTTTTCCTCTACCAGACATCTGCATTGTGCCTACATTAGAACTTAATTAGTTAAGACTGTTGGTTTAATGTAATTGAAGAATAATCTTTGGGGGGAACATTTTACCTTTTTAAGTGGCAGATTGAAAAATACAGAAATAGAAAAAATACTGAATGGGAGCGTGTGCATGACATAAGACAAACATCCTGGGTGAGATTTGGACCCAGGATGTTACTTTTGCATGGTTGGTATATCAGCCCACTGAGTCATCAGACAGCCCCACACAACACAATTCAGCAAGAGACAAAACATTGAAGATATTAAAAACAAAACAAAATTAAGATAAAGAAATCTGTTGCCTGGTAATACACAATACACAATTAAGAATTATTTTCTGTTTCACACTGAGTTGGGGGCCTCAGGATACAATTTTGTGTGTGTGTGTGTGTTTTCATTGAAAATGTTGCAACAGCCATGTCCTGGTAGAGGGTAGACTTAGCTGGGCCATTACCTGACCCTGTAGTGCTTTTTCCTTTTACTCAGCACACACGAGAGCTGTCAAGAGTTGTTAGCCATTAACCACAGCCAGAGTTATAGCACAGACTGTGCAGAGGTGAGATGAGGGGGAGAATAAGGGATGGGCCTTGGGAAGAGGGACGCTGTCATGAAACAGCAAAGTTTGGGTAACTGGCACCATAAGAGGGGCAGGAATAAGAGTCGGGTAATGAAAGGTAAAGAAATTAAGAGAAGTTTTATTTATATAGTGCCATATCATAACAAAGTTGACCCATAGCACTTGTTCATATCGAGCAAGTCTAGACCGACTCTCTCTCTCTATATATATATGTATATATATATATATATATACAGTATAGAGTCTATTGTCTGTTACACTCTCCGGAGGGGAAGGTGGTGGTAATGCACCAATTGGATGCGAACTGCCGTAAAACTAGATGAAGAAGAAGAAGGGTATTTTGAGCTCTTTCAGATATGATGGTGCCTGACCATTAACGGCTTTGTAGGTGAGGAGGAGGATTTTAAATTCTATTCTGGATTTTACAGGTAGCCAGTGTAGAGAAGCTAATATTAGAGAAATATGTTCTCTCTCTTCCTGCTTCTTGTCAGTTTACGTGCCGCAGCATTTTGGATCAGCTGGAGAGTTTTAAGGGACTTTTTGGAGCAGCATGATAATAGGGAGTTGCAATAGTCTAGCCTAGACATAACAAATGCGTGGGCTAGTTTTTCTGCATCTTTTTGAGACTTTTTGAGAAATTGCATGTCATCCATGTTTTTATGTCCTCAAGGCATGCTTGAAGTTAAACTTATTGATTGGTTTCATCTGACTGGATTGATAAATATAGTTGAGTATCATCTGCATAACTATTTAAATTTCTGGAGTGCTTCCTAATAATATTGCCTAGAGAAAGCATAAGGGGAACAGAATTGGTTCAAGCACAGAACCTTGTGGAACTCCGTGACTAACTTTGGCATACATGGACGATTGATCATTGACATGTACAAATTGATATCAATCTGATAAATTGGACTTTAACCAGCTTAGTTAGATTGATCAGCTCATTAGTTTGGCGCTGATGTGTTGAGGAGGAATATGAAGGATAGAGACTCTTTTTAGTCCATTGAGAGATACTTCAATAAAGCAAAAACAAGGTTGCCCGTCTGATACGTATATGTTATGAAATGCATGGGTGGAGAAGTGAGGAGGCTGGATGGAAAAATACATCGGATGCCAGGAAAAGTAGTAGATGTGGGCGTAAGTAACAAGGCATACAGTACAGTCAGTAAAGATGTGAATGGAAAAATGACACCCATTTCCATACCTGCTCATCTTTTAAAATGCGTGGGAGAGACTTGATCAGAAATATGAAGACTTGAGACAATTGAGAACAGTAAGATAAATTAGATGTATATGAAGGGTGGTTGCACTAAAAGAAAGAGGAAATGAAAATGATCAAGGTGTCTGATGAGAAAGGCAAAGCACAAGATGTGTGCGAAGTATTAGCAGAGGGAGCCCATTGTGGAGGGAGACAAACAGCAATAATATTTAGAGTTAGAGTTTATTTTAATAAGTAGAGTGAGTGAACTGATTTAAAATTCCATTCACTTTCTGTGGTTTGCTAATTAATTAGGATTATTTTCAATTCTGTGTATCCTTATTACATTTGACATAAACTGCACTCTGCAATGCTGGTACGTGTGGAGCAGCTGATAGCATTTAATCAATAATATCAGCTTGCATTGGAAAACATCACAAAAAGGGCAACATCTCCACAGAGATTTAATGGAAGAGCTTATGAATTATGCCGATATACTACACATTCAAAGAGTAATGCATACAATAATCTTTTTAAAATTCCCTCTCATATTCTCCTAGACATCCTTCACCCTCTCCTGGGCCAGCTACCTGCTAGCACGGCACCCTCATATACAGCAGCAAATCTTTACAGATGTGTCAAGTACTTTGGGACCTGGAGTGGTCGCCTCAGCTGACGATGTCCCTCGTCTGCCTCTCATCAGAGGGCTGGTCAAAGAGACTCTAAGGTGCAAATGGCATGAATTTTTATATTCTCCCAGCTTTTTCTTCTCTTGCTGACGATGCCTCACATTGTTCTCAGCATATAGTTGAATAGGGCCTGCCTTTTTTCAATATGTTCACATGAGTATCTTTAATTTGTTCATTATGTTGCTCTGTGTGTGACTTTCACTTGTCCAGTAACCTTGGAATTAAACTTTGTAAGAAGATTAATATATAATGTTGTCTTTGTGCATCCCTGCCTTGGAGCAGGCTTTTCCCAGTTCTTCCAGGCAACGGGCGAATTACCCAGGATGACTTGGTGGTGGGTGGATACTTCATCCCGAAAGGGGTAAGACTTGATGCACATAATACATGCAAGTCTCCTAGAGTATGCATGAGCTGAAGAAAAAGCGTGACCATAAGAGTTAACCAAAAACATTACAGTGAACCAGATGTAACATGATCCTGCATCACTCATACAAGTCTCTTCCTCTCTCTTGTACAGATGTACAATAGTCCAGCTGTTTTCATTATACAACTGACATTTGTTTTCTCACTTTGTTAGACTCAATTGGCCCTGTGCCACTACTCCACATCTTTTGATGAAGAGACCTTTACTGATGCTTCAGACTTCCGACCGGATCGCTGGCTAAGAAAAGATTCCACAGATCGTGTTGACAACTTTGGCTCGATTCCCTTTGGCTATGGCATCAGGAGTTGCATTGGCAAGAGAATAGCAGAGTTAGAGATGCATCTAGCTCTCACAAGGGTAGGGGATTCATCCACTCTTAGCAGCACTTTGTCACGGGTGCACAGGAGGCAGGGAAAGGACCCAACCGCAGACAGCACAAGCAGACTGGAACAGTTCAATGGTTTATTTGTACTTAATTTGCTTACAAGCAGGAACTGGTAAACAGGCAGACAGGCAACAGGTATGTCCAAATCCAGAAGTACAAGGAACATTCACAGGGCAAAACAGAACCACAGAAACTAAACACATGACAATCAGTATGAAGCGACAAAGAAGAAAGGAACCCAGTGTGTATGTATAGGAAAGAGACTAACCACGGAAACGGGCATGTGAGCACGAGGGAACAGGTGTAGCTAATCAATGAGACACACGAGGGCGGTTCACCTTCCGTTTGTACTCCAGAATACGTCACTGCTTGTACTGCTGCTTGCCCTGTGTTTAGTTTCTGTGTTCCTGTCCATGCTTTTGTCTCCGGACTTGGACTTACCAGTTGCCTGTCTTCTTGCCTGCCTGCCTACCTGCATTACCTGCATGTAAGCTCCTTTTCTACAAATACATCGTTGAACAGCTCCAGCCTGCCTGGGTCATTTGGGCCCTTTCCCTGCTGCGTGTACATAAATTAATGACATTATTATTATGTCATGCATAACTATGCTCAGCTCACAAGACACCTTAAATTCAAATAAGCCAATAAAATTAATACTGCCTTAAGAAAAATAAAGAAAACCAACTTTAACTTTCACAATCCGGTCTTTTCAAGATCTCTCAAATCAAAGTAAGTGCTAATAGTTAACTTTGCATTCTTTCCCAGGCTTCCAAGTTGGAAACAGTTAATTCAACACCCATTTAAATTTGTGTACTTCGTGGGATTGTGAGCCTTTTCATGAAAATCTGATATCCTTGACTCATTGTATGTAAATTACAAATTAAATGGCACTACTTCCCACGTTTCAAATCACATAAATAACACAGTTTATGAATCTGCCAACCTCAGTGACCAGAGGAACATACAAGCTTGTGCTACTAAAGATGTTTGGCTTCTAGATAAACACACATGTAAATGTATGCAGACAATGTGTAACTATGAAAATTTGTCATAATCTGATTGTTTTGTCTCCTTCTGCAGCTCATTCAAAGGTTCCACATTGGCATGTCTCCTGTCACTGCTGATGTCCAGGCCAAAACCCATGGTCTGCTCTGCCCTGCTGCCCCCATCCACCTGCAGTTCATCGACAGAGAAAACTAGGCACAAACTTGTCTCCATAAAGTCTACTGTATGCTTTTAAAGTGCTGATTCATTATGCAGTTTTTAAATAAACACTGCTTTTAGTACACCTTTCACAGTTAGACTGTAGATACTGAGCTGAGACTTCTATTACACACAAAAATAGTACCGGAATGATAACGTAAAGATCAAGATCTTGATTTTCTGGCACCACAATGTTTTTGAAGAACTTTTAATCACTGAAGTGGCATTGCATCATTTTAATCAATGTATTGTATATTTAAGAAACTTTAAAAGAAGGAAAAAATGTTTTAGGATATTTTCAAATTCTAGGAAAAGGCATGTAGCTTTTTAAAATAAAGTGATTTGATCATACTGTGAGTTGGAATTAATGCTTGAATTGTCACTAAATAAATCAATAAGTAGAATATTAACTACTATCAGGTTCATAGGAATGAAACAGAGATACAGAGGAACAAAACTCTCTACTTCTAACAATTCTGTACAAATTTGTTTATTTTTTGGACCCCGGCGGTGGCACCTCTTTCTATAAACAGAAGGAGAAGCCGATCTAGTTATATACATACCGATCAGCCACAACATTATGACCACTGACAAGTGAAGTGAAGAACATTGATTATCTTGTTACAATGGCAGCTGTCATTGGGGGGAGGCATATATTAGGCAACAAGTGAAAATTTTGTCCTCGAAGTTGATGTGTTGAAGCAGGAAAAATGGGCAAGCGGAAGGATGTGAG
>JAVQJF010030454.1:0-10310 GCA_036023855.1 Gadopsis marmoratus | reverse complement strand
ACGTACATTTGAAGGGGACGGCCCCTCCCAGTTTGCAACTCCAGAGCACCACCCTACAGCTAGAGGCCTAATCAGCTAGAGTCATCTGTGTGGATGCCTTTCAACCATAACTATATCACTAAAAAAGCTCTATAAAATTAAATCTTATGTGAAAGCTTTAAACTTTTGTCTTTGTTTTTATGCTGAATTTCAGTCTTTTCACATAAACTCATTGGACGTATGTACAGTACTGTGTGCACAGATCTGCAGAATTGATATTTTGAGCCACTCTCAATCACTCTGTGGTGGATTCCCGATTGAAGGAAAAAGAACGGAGTCACTTATTCTCAATTTAACAAGTTTTATTACAATAATTGATATTATGTGAAAGATATTTCTGCAAAAATATGAAAATGAACATAAAGTTTTATACCCCAAACTAAGTCACCACCTTCCTCCCTTAGCCCTTCCTACTCCATTCATAGTGAACGGTATCTTTAGCCTCCCCACACCTCACTTCTCACTGAGATTGCAGCTGGTGCCGCAATCAGTCTGTGCCTTGGCTAGCCTCACTGTCTCCCCCTCTCTGGAGATATCCGACAAAACAAAAGTACCTCCAGAAAGAACATTCCATGAAGAGAGAAAAAGAACATAACAAGAACAAAAGATATTATACAATAATCATCTCTGTCGGGCAGGGGTAACAGAAAATTACCACAACTCTCTGCAACGATACATTTAAAATGCACTAAAAACGTATTTTCACAATCAGCTTCTTATTATGAGCAATAGGATCTGGCTATGCGATCAAGTTATTTCGAGTGAGTGTTTACTGTATTTCCTTATTTACCCCGTCTGGTTTGAAGTGGGTGGTGCTCAGTTGGAAAAAGGGGATATTGCATACTGTGCTGTGAACTAATCAGGATGTAGCAACACTTAGCAACAGAATCTGGTGGCAGTTGTTTGGTTGTTTGTCAATCAAACTGTTCAGTGCCACACACACACACACACACACACACACACACATAGTCCTGATAATCCAGATGATCTGAATTAATGAATGTATAACTCTTAATAAATAGTAACTAAAGATGTTTTTTTAACTTTGACAGTTGCTTATTGTTATTAATATTTAATGTTGCATGAAATACTATGTTTTTAAGCCAAGATTTCAGGGGTTTTAAAGCCTGCAGTTTAAATAATGGCCTTAAAATTTAAAAGTCACATTGGACACAGAGCCAGACATCAGATACAGGATATTAAGTGGGATCTTCTATGTGTCATTTACCATATGTCTGTTACACTACTAGACACCTCAAAGCCCCTGAGAGGAATATCTAGCTTGTGAAACCTTCTCTGTTGATGAAATTCAGGAGTGCAGCAGCAGTAACTACGGAAGCACTAGTCGCAAACTGAGCCATAAAGCAGCAGCACTGGCAGACCAGGAGCGCAACCAGGGCTTTTGACAGCTTAAATACACCGACCTATTACACAGGATCTGTTGGCTATTGCAGCGACTAGAGTGTGTCACATGTGAGTGTGACAGGCAGCGTAACTCGAATTGTCTGCCTGAATTAGCTTAGCAGGCTTTGCCATTTAAGCCATTTACGATGTTCTCTTTGTATTACACAATTTATGCTGAAAACGGTTACAACAGACGTATTTTGAAATAGCATGAACATTGTAATTATTTGTATATTTCACAAAAATCTAACGTTGCCAAACACACTAAAACAAGAACTGAAACTAAATCAACTGGAAGCAGCGTGCTCTGTTCAGCACTTTTGCACAGCGGTACGTGTTTGAATCATCCTGTTTCAGCGAGTCATCTGTTACTGCTAAAAGATCAGAGAGACAAAATTAACTAAAACTATTGAATGCATACTGGAAACTCAAATTTGAAATAGAACATTGTGAATAAAATATGCAATAGAGAAATCCCAGTCCTCTGGCTATAAATCAGCAGTGCCTGGCATACATTTTTCATGCACCTGGGGACATTACAGCCTTCAGTGAGCTGTAAAAGTAAAACCTCACTTTCTCCATGTCTAATCTAATCTGCCCACCCATCTCGTCTTTAATCACTCCATTCACTCCCTTTTCTGTGTTTTTTTCCTCTCCATTTTACTCCCCCTCAGCCCCTACAACATCAAATCCCACTCCGGAACAGAAGTCCTGACGGTAGTGAATATATAATTCATCCCCATGACCACACATTGCTGAATATTTCACTCTGACAGTCATGTATAATTATAGTTGACTCTGTGTCAAGCTGTCACTCCAGTGCCCCGTCTGGTAGTCTTTCCACGCAACCCTTCGGGCCTCAAAAAACAGTTTCCTTGGCAGTGTGGGCTGCCTTTTCGTCTTTCGGAGGCAGTGGATTGCTCAATTACTGTCAATCGTTGACTGGCAATCCACCATTCACACCTGGTCCCGCCTCCAACGAAATGCATAACGACTCGCAATTACTGACTAAAACTGTGTTGCACCAAGCAGACATCCACAGAATGCAGTGTGGTGTTTAGGAAATGAGATCAAGCAAGTGGTAACGATCCTCACGAGGGTGGTAATGAGACTTAATGGGAGTTAATGGGGTTACAGTGATCAGGAGTGCAGAGAGACCCCAGGTTAATACAGCTACTAACAGGACAGAGACTGAGTGAGAGGGGGTCTACACGCACACACACACACACACACACAGAGGCAATATAAAGGCCTATCTCAGTGCTCCTGAAATCATTAGATCGTTGTAACTATTCTGAGTTTAAGAATTATACATGAGCTTTCTGGAAGGTTCCTGTCTTTGATTCTCTTGTCCTATGCTGCTGTTAGGGTTATACAAGCAGTGTGTGTCTGTGTGTGTGTGTGTGTGTGTGTGTGTCTGTGTGTCTCTGCATGTTTGAGACAGTGTGTTCTTTCAAGTCTTCTGTGCTTAGCAGCAGTTAATGAGATCAGGGTGAGTGTTACCTGCAAAGAGACCTTTGATGAAATATGTTCAGAAAGAGAGGTGGGTCGGAGAGAATGAGATGGGAGGAGAAAGCCAGGAGGAGCGAGGAGGGAAGAAAGGAGATATATAGAAATGGCTCGAAGAAAATAGAGAGGATATAGAGGGGATAACGTTGAAAAAGAGAGGGAGCTGGAGCAGGTAAAGCGACAGAAGTGAGAAAAAGTGACAGAGAGCAGAAGGGGGGGCATTGATTTTTAAACGGGAGGAAGAGCCGGCTTCACAGCGAAGAGAAAGGCAGAAAGATGATGCCCATTCACTTACGTCCACCTGCGCACATGCACACACAACACAATGCAGACACACCTATCAACACATAAATGTTCACACACAGCTAAACAAAACAAGTGCACACATTTCCAACAGTTAATGGCAAATAATGTTGGTTCTGTAAAGCTTTGTGTGTTCGAAAGAGTGCATTGCACTGAAATGTTATAAAAACCCATGAGGGAGTATTTGGATTATAGTTTTTCCTTCATCATAATCAAGACTCAAATCCTGCTTTTTAACTCTAATACTTTAATTCTAATTACTCCACACAGGCTTCAGTGAGCTGAAGACTGGGAGGGTCTTTATCCGTCGGGAGAGAAAGAGGGGGAGGCTGTAGGAGACAAAGGCAGACAGACAGAGCCAGAAAGAGAGGAAAAGAAAGAAAGAATGCAAGAAACAGAGAGTTGAAAGTGAAAACAGAAAGGTGGAACAAAGGTAGAATGCTATTTCGCTGATGGCAAGCCCACAGAGCTCCACAAACTAAAGGGCACATTATACTTCACAAAGTACATGGCAGCAAAATTACAAAGTTGCCATTTAAAAATCAGCAGGTCAGATTGGGCTGGAGAGGCCAACCCTGAGACACAGACCTACCACCTTATTGTTACCTGCAGACAAAGTACTCAGAATCTGTATTCATATGTATTGAAATACACAGAACAAAAAGATCTCACGTTCATTCCCAAAGCACTGCCTAAATTAAAATTTTGCTACTACTTTTGCTGGTTTTTGTGTTTTTTGGCAGTTTTTAGCTGCTCTGTTAAAGCCTTTTACTGCCATATTGATGCCATATTTGATATGTATGTCCCCAGAGAACAGAGTCATGTCTGCCAAACAGAAATAATTTAACACAACAGTTAGGCTCGGTCCAAAAAGGTGGGAGGCAAGAGAAAACAAATGTGAATTTTTGTCTACTACCTGATTATAAAATTATATTTTTAAGGCGTACTGGTAAAACACAAAACTAAATCTGAATCTAAATCTTTCATAATCAATCTTAAAAGGTAGCAGAAGGTAGATTTGGCAACATTCTCCGACGCCCAAAGGATGTTTTAATTTCTTTCTTCTCTTCACAAAGACACTGTTTTGAATGAAACCTGTCCCGCTGGTGGCAGAAATGGGGAAACATACACTAAATACCCCACACATTTACTGCTAAGGTACCTTTAGTAGCAACAACATTCCGATGAATACCCCCAGGTATTGGCAACCCGCACAGACAGATGCTCTGTGGTATCTAATAACACTTTACTGACCAATGGCCCAATGGGATTCCAGTTCAAACCAAATCTGAACATAAAAACGAAACAGGTAGGATGTTTAAATTTTATTGTCTCTCTCTCTCTCTCTCTCGCCCCCTTTTCGCTCATTCCCTAGAGTTATCTCCATCTTTCTCCACACTGGCCACTTTCATCCCTCTCCCAGAGCAGAGGAGATACACAACACACAGCAGAGGGAGAAACACACACAGACACACAGAAGTTAAAAAACACACAGAGAAAAAGGAGGATGCACATACAATCCTCTCCACATTTCTATCTCTCTCTCTCTCACACACACACACACACACACACACACACACACACATACAGGTATATATACAGACACAGTGGGCCCTATTTCAGGATGCTGACAGCAGGGGGACAGAGGCTAGAGGAAACACAGGATGAATGCTCCTCTGTCTCATTCCATCACACTGCCATGACACCCCTATTTACCTCCCCCATCTATCTCCACACTGACTGTCTACCACCTTGTCTTGCCTGTGTGTGTATCTGTGGTTGTGCGTGTGTGCATGCATAAAGGTGTGTGCGTGCTGTGTGGGTGCAACTGTACACGTGCAAGGCTAAGTGTATCAGCACATTCACAGTGATGGAGTGAGGCGATGTGGACGCTGTATATTGAGCTCTCTGGTGTTGGAACATGCTGCGCATCAGCGTTAGACAGAATCCCTGTGTTTTGTTAAGCTGGTTGAAACACGGGCACTGAGACCCATAGGAGAGACTCAGGAAGTTTCTTCATTAAAGTTTATGGTGGTGCCAGTCCCGAGGTTTCCCAAGCAATCTCTCCGACTGATCCCCCTTAACTCGGTTTCAGTTTTATTTTCCTTGTCATCTCTTCAGGCCCGCGAGAATTCCTCTCCCCCTGTCGCCACCCGATGGCTTTGCTTCACTCCCCATATGTCCTCCTGCGAATATGAGAGAGCCACTTTCATTGGGGGGAACGAAAGTGTTCTATCCAATTCCCCAACCTCATTTTGGCTCTGAGAGAAATGGTCCCTTTCTTTATGTCTCTCAAACATATACACACACACACACACAAATGGTCCCTACCGTGCTGTCCTTCTACTCCCCAAGGCTACGGTCATGCATTTTCACTTCATATTAAATTTTTTTGTTTGTTCTCCCTGGCCCTCTATGATCCATGACCACAAAAGGAGCGAGCGCACACAGTGAGAGCAAATAAAATGGATATTAGCAGTGCAGACATGCAGTATTGAGCTGTCCAGTGGCTTTATCTCTCACTAAAATACTAGATAGCACTTCTCAAAGCAAACAAAGAAATGCCTAACTTCTGCTCTTTTGTGCTTGCTCTGTATCCTTGTAGACGTTCATGTTTGTACTGTAACTCAATTGCAGCACCATAAGGCTGCATGAAAAGTGCCTTACAAAAGAATAAAGAGATCAAGCTGCAATAGTGAGATGTCATTAACTCCAGTCAGAGCCCCTTGTGATAGACAAGTCTTTGTATTTGTTGAGAGGTGGCATGATCATGCCAAAGATCCTCCCAGATATGATTACAATTCGTAAATGACATCGGGAAGCTGTTAATGCATCAAGCTTTATTCATTCACTTTCTCTACCTTCTTAATTCTCTTCAGTGCCATGAGGACGCTGTCAGCATTCATCAGAGTGAAGCACAGCTACAGTCTCACGTTTACTGATTAAGATCTTCATTTCCCTCCAGTTAACATGCAGAGATATTACCTTAAATGTGCAGGGATGCATGTTTGAAAATCAAGTCTGCTCAGAGGTTACTGTTTTCATCATTAAGTATTCATTAACACGTGATATTCAAATACCTCAAGGACATATGTAGGAATTTTGAAAAAGTGCTTATTTGCTGTAATGTGGTTTAAGCTGGGACTCCTGCTGGGTTTGCGGCACTTGATTTGATTAAATTCAGTTCACTAACGCAGTTCATAATATTCAATATTTAATATTCTGTTCATTATGACAGCTTCAACACTACAGGATGACAAACTGTTCTTCATATGACATGGCCTAGATATAGACAAGGTATATCCATGTGTGGAGTGCTTTCTTGAATATGCATGCACACTGGTTGATGCAACAGACTGACAGTGACCACTGGCAAAAGAGAGGCCTATGTTTCCTTTCCCCGTCTCTGTATTTGTCAATGGTTGATGGCTGTATTTCATTTGTGTGTGTGTGTGTGTGTGTGTGTGTATGAGCGCGCTTGACAGTCTGCTGATGGGGTAACATGTTTTTTCCAGACAGCCCATCCTCCTGTATCGTCTCGCCAGAGCAATGGAGTCCTCCTCAGCATGGTAAACAACTCACACCCTACATAATAATAAGTGCAATCATGCTCTTATTTAACGGATTGCTTTGTTACCTGCTGACCGGAAGCAGCGGTTTAGCTTTCCCAAGGCAAGGTCAGAATATATTACTTAATCGCAACAGCAAAATAAGACAAAAAGGCACCATCCAGAAATAGTAAACTTAGCATGCTGCCCACTCCAACCACAAAAGCTGTACCAGATGCTGAGGAAAGCACCATCGGGGGCTCATGCATAATGCCCAAAGGATGGTTAGTCATTTTCAGAAGCAATAGTTAGTGGCCATAGTGTCAGGATTTCTCCCTGGCACTGCAAATAACATTTTGGATGACAACTATTAAACAGCATTAAATCAGCTTGAAGAGCCTATTAGTTATACTACTTGGACATAGCTGTTTAAATTTGAATATATGTAACGCAGAGTGAGAAAGGAAGAACACTAAGAGCTGGAGGTTTCCTGGAAAGAAGTATATAATTTGGTACAACTTAATGGGAGAATAGAAACAAAGAGCTCGTTGTGTTGAGGCGCTCATTTCGTCTTAAAAGAAATGTTCCTTTTAAACCGAAATGCACATTCATTGTTTTTTCTTTTGCTACTGGAAATGTAATTATACCCATCTATATTGAATTGTTTGATTGCATTTACTGACTCTCTAGATACCAGTTGAACACTGTCTCAATTGTCCCTACACTGACTTTACATTGACTTTACACTTAAGCTGAGGCCATTGACATTGTCAGAGACTCTTTTGTGTCATTTGTCCTCAAATGGATGCATGGAAACCTACAGTATGTAATGAGACTATAACAGCCATCAAAATATAACACATCAATTACTGTCAAGGTCAACCAAAATGCGTACTGTTACCAGTGCTGATATCCCACATCATCATCAATCTTTTACTTTCGCTTTTATTCTTGGTTCCCCTCTCTCTTCTCTTGTCAGGTACAGACGTGGTTCAACACACATTTTATGTGAACGTACATAAATGCATGCTTGCACAAGTGTGGTGTGTGCTTGGGTGCGTGTATGTGTGTCTGTATTAAAATGAGGATGTGAGGATAATTTAATTATGGACCAGATAGAGCGGGTTACTGAGGTTAATATCCTGCATGCACTCTGTTCCTCTCCGGACACAGTAATTGCTTTAAGCACATTAAGAACTTTATTGACTGCGATGGCCTTTTAAGACATTACATTTCTGCTGCTTAGTGTCAGACAGGAGTCATTCAGCTCTGCTCGCTGCCTCTGTCTCCCTCTAGCTCTGTCTTTCTTCCTCTCCTGCCCTCCCAGCTTGCCCTCTGCTGCTCGCCCTGTCACGCTCTCCTCTCCACATCTGTCTCCTTGCCCGTATCTGCTTAATTGAAGGCTCCGTAAATATGATGAGATTTGTATAGCGCCTCATCCATAGAGGCGGCTTGATGAGGTTTGATTGGCAGGTGATTAACTCCTCTTAACCCACAGAATGATTTGTCCTCGGTGGAACAGTTAGACTAATGACACCATAAAAGGCTTCTTGATGTGTCATATTCTGGAGCAGAGCTCTGGAGAGAGAGCTTCCAACAAATCCTTCGAAAAAAAAGTACAACCCCCTCACTTCTCTTTCCCTCACCTCAGCTGAGATCAATCCTCCCAACACACCCTCAGTAGATCTTTCCATTTTCAGTCAACTAGACCCCTTAATGAGGATGGAGGTGAATGGAAGGAGTTATTAAAAAGTCCTCACCTTTCTCCTGGGGCCGCTAAAGAGGAATTATATGCAACTAAGTGCACTTACAGCCCCAGTTAGAGTTATTTCTCATTTCTGTTGCCATAAATCCACATTCACTTCCGTCATGACAGGAGTGGAAAATTATTTCTGGCCCAAGAAGAATTGAATGTTCCTTTCGTTCTGTAAGGGATCTGCTGGAAGATTTTCATTAGGGGGCTTCAGGTGAGGAAAAAATGAAAATTACAGATTGGAGGGAAGGAGGGAAGGAGGGAAGGAGGGAGGGGTTGAGAGACAGTGGGAAAATGATGGAGAGGAGAGGAGAAGCAAAGGAGCGATGTCGCAGCAGACAGGGAGGGGTGCCAAGCAATAAGTACAGAAGATATAGCCAATGTGCAGAGATAAATGATGTAATATCTGCATGGATCGATGTCTGTACTGTCCCTCTAAAAGGGCCTCGCTCTATAAATTACTTCACCATCCCTCCTACTACATGTACCCGCGCAAGCACTCAAATACACACATTCACACCACCATACACACAAAAACACACACTCTCTAGCTTTCATACCATAATTAGTATAAATTAAGATGTATGGCTGTAAAGTCTGAGCGCCTCGAGACCACTATGTAAATGTCTTCTTCCAGCTGTCCAGTCCTACCACAATGCAGATGGTCGGAGGAAGCAAGAAGGAAATCAATTTGTTAAAATAGCACTATTGAGCTAATGAGAAACCAATTGGCTTGACTTTTCACATGAATCCCATCATGTCCACTCATATTATAAAACTAAGATATCATTAGTTGCACTTAGTGTGACTAATAGTCCAACCACCCCTGTTCAGTGTCTTTGCAAACAGTCCCACCTTGTGGCAAATTAAATAATTACACTTAAATGGGTCACAGACAGGGGTGGGGGGGGGGGATGCCTCACAAGGCAAAACAGTAGTCCTGCATTAAAACTAATTTCAGCTCATGATGTTTGTTTATTTTATTCAAATGGAGTGGATTACAATAAAAGCAGTGGTTGACCCCACAGGAAATATTTCCAGTTCCAGCTTTTTCCCCACACTGCTTTTCCCCTTGTATAATTATTATGACTTGGGGACATGTACACACAATGTTGGATTACCCAGATGTGGAATCTTATTGATGTTATCTGAAATACATGGAAAGCGTATTCCCATTGTTACACTTTTAAATGAAGATTCATGAATTAGTCTTTCTGAATCTCAGAAAACGCTGCTCCCTTTTGGTCTGGCAGCTGCCAAAAAAAGACAAGATGAATGGAAGGAAGAGCTCCTTTTGAGTGGTTAATTACTGCAGTAATGTCCATAGGTAGAAAATGGTACTAATATATTTACAGCATGTATGAATATGTTATGTTCAAGAAATATATATATACATGGGCTGATGATTGACATGATGTCTCGGAATCTCTTGGTTTGTTTTGCAAAGCTATATATCACACACATACAAACAAAACACCTTCTGTCTTTAGCCAGTGGTGGTGGATATGGATCATGTTTAGTTGTTTTTTACTTAACCCTCATGCACCACTTTAATTTACTACCCTCTTGAGTCATTAAGGACAAAAATGTCCACTTCCTATAAACTGCTATAAAAACTTGACAGATTAATATTTTTTTCTGTTTTTTTTGCATAAATCTCTTAAACAACTTCAGCCCTGTTCAAAACTACCAAACATTCCATCATTTGGAGGATTTTAACCCTCTAAATGCCAGTTTGATTACATGATGCTAAT
>JAVQJF010030447.1:0-24224 GCA_036023855.1 Gadopsis marmoratus | reverse complement strand
TCTGTAGATATAGAGTTTGCTTGGACTTGCTCTATATTTACAAGTGCTATGAGATAACTTTGTTATGATATAGCGCTATATAAATAAAATTTGATTTGATTTGATTTGATTTATTAATTTCATGTTCAGATTTTGTAATACTCACTCTCAAAACCCTGCTCTCAAATAGCACCTGCTTGCACTTGGATTTGCTCTGCTTCTGCTCAAACTGGATGCTTGCACTTGGATATGTTGTTGCTTGTACAGATTTCTTCTGTGCACTTGTGGAATGTCTGCTCTTGGATTTTTGCTGTGCGCTTGAATTTTTTGTGCAACAACCCCATCAAAACTGTAGTGTCGACCAATGAAATTATCGTACATTTTACGTCTTACAGCGTCCCGCACGGGTGGTTATTCTTTATTGGGTTCATCCACTCTCGCTCTCTACGACTTTATTATATGTACAGTAAATATATATACCAGCAACACTTACTTTTCTTTTACTATAATATTTAATATTATATACTGTGTACCAGCGCCCTTACTGTTTATTTTACAATCGTAGCTACATGTAATAGTAGCCGTATAGCACACACCGACTGGTCAGGGGAAAACAATGTCACCTTCATGACTCAGGTGAAGGAGTTTAGCAGAATACTGGACACCATGGTCCGCCAATGTCAAGGACCTCAAGACCGTTTTTTACTTTAATGGTGCTATTACTGGAACTGACCTTTTTGTAATACTGTTTCATTTTAACATACTTTGTACGCTGGCAAGGATGTCATGAATCAACCACATCAGCTCATGGTCATTGAGAGAGATATTAGCTTTCTAATATTAGCTAAAATTCAATTCAATTTTATTTATATAGCGTTATATCATAACAGAGTTATCTCATAGCACTTGTTAATATAGAGCAAGTCTAAACCAACTCTATATGTATAGACCCAACAATTCCACCATGAGCAAGCGCTAGGCGACAGTGGCAAGGAAAGACATACAGTAGCTTTTCATACAGCTTGTGACAGCTAAACATCACTTTAGATTAGCATTGTTTTCACTCCTTGTTACATAAATAACTGGGATTTTCACTATTTTAATATCTAAATGTTGAGATTAATTTGAAAAAGCAACTCCAATGTAAAAATCCATAATGAATCCACATAAAAAAGGCTGCCGGTCAGATCCCCCGTATATTGTCAGCCTGCAGGCAATTAACTTCAAACTAATGAAGTAACGCCAGTGATTTATGTTATAGATAAAGTGTGTGTTTTTATTGATAAACAGAAAACTAAGCACCAAAAACCCACCCCAAAAACAAAGAAAAAAATTCAAAATTGAAACGTCAGCAGTAAAGTTGAAGACACTAGCAGCTCCTCTGATGGCTCAGGAATAATGTGATAGTGAAACCTCTTGTAAATTGTCACTTGTCTTCTTCGGCATGTGTGTAAGCGCTGTCCCGCCTTACCTGGGCAGTAGCAGCGCAGCACCCCTGGTTGGATGAGCGAGGCTGGGACTGAGATCTGGTCAAACAAGCAGCTGTAGTTTGAGCTGGCCTCTTGCCAGGGACCCGTGATCAGCACCTTAACCCCGCCCTGAAAAACAGGACAAATGGATAAATCAAACTCATAACACACTTGTCAAGTCATGGTCAAGTATGATTACATTATTTGTGGTACCCTGCCACCTAGAGTGCAAAAATAAGAATGACGCAGAGGAAACTACAACAACTCCCTTATACTGATCTCTGCTGCCACCATGTGGACAACCAACATCACTTCAACACACCCATTTTTCTGAAACACTGACATTAACATTTTGTGCCACCCTCCAGTGGTTGGAAGATGGTATTACTACTGACAACATAATTGTAATACTGACAAGACTGTGCATTACATAATCAGAGAGTGATTAATATATGTAGATTATATATTAAGAGGGCTACATATTTCTGGTAAAATATTTCAGCAAAACAGTTAGAACTCAAATTTGCAGCCATTATGGTCTGCTTGCGTAATGTCTCTCATCTGTTTTATGTTACATTTATATTTCAAACATTTAGCTGATGCTAGACGCTATTATCCAGATTTATCCAAACTAAGACTATCAGCATGCCATTGTGCTCATATACTTCCTCTACTAGCTCCCTGACTGGTGGTATATTTTTCAAATTCAAAACCCAGGCTACTAAAGGCTTGATCTGCTAATCACACCATTCTGTCTTGGCAGTACTGGCTCCATATGGAAAGAGCCTCTCACCAAAGTCATGACTGCAAAAGCTTTTCAAATCTTAACCTGAAGATGAATCTCGTCAGGTAATATTTCACATATCCATGCTCCTTCCATTGTCTTTACTTTTGCTTTTCCTTACATTTAAAAATATAATTATTCTCTTATATTTACATTATTGCTTTGACTCATGTCACTCCTAGATTCCAGTGATGTTCGTTTTTAATTTAATTTCCAGACATTTTTTCTGCTGCAATAAATATTTTCAAAAGCTCTGTCATTCCCCGTTACTTTTTTTTTTTTTTTTTCCCAAATCAGTTTTAAAAGTTTAAATGTCCAGTTTCACCGTTTTACTTTTTTTGGTAACAAACATTGCTATTGGAAAACAAACAAATTTGAAAAGTGATCCTCCCATGCGGAACGGAAATGACTCTATAGTAAAAATGACATTCAAGCTGACCATAGCTGCAATTGTTCGCAAGCAAAGTACAAACTACACACAGCCACCTTTCAAGCCTACAGAGGAGTGTTTGATAATCACATGTTTCAAAAATCTAAAGATTGATTAATCCCTGTATGCAGAAGAGTTGGTTTTTCTCAGGTTGTTTTATTTATATGCATCTGCATCAGTGCAGCATGGAAATCACTTTTTGACCTTTGCGTATATATTCTAGCTAAAACTACCTGGTCGCTTTTCTCTGCGTCTATACATGAACAAATTAACATTTGTGTTTTATGAAGAGTTCAACTTCCTGATTGAAGAAACGTAAAGAAAACATTTCTGAAATTGTTGAAATTAAACTGTGGGTGCACGGATGACCCATAAGGCTCGTCTTTTTAAGTTTATACAGATTGTTTCTGAAAAACAAATAACAAATAGAACAGGTTAAAATAATTCCATCAGTATTTAATGTTCCCACCCATCCAAAAGGTTTTATATTTCCGAATCCTCAAGCAAGTCTGGCTGTCTCAGATCTAGCTGTACATTATCCAAATCACTTTGTTTGAAGTGAAAGTATTGAAGTTAGCTGAACTGTCCAACTCAAAAAATCTTGACAGCTTATGGATATTTATAAGGACATTATATTAATTTGCCTTTGTTTGGATTTATTTTATCAATGTACTCATTCATTTTTGTTTTTATTTAAAAATAAGGACTTTCGATACGTTAACCTATTTCAAACCTGTTGGGCTGCTCTAGTTCGCATCTCCGCAATTAGTCTGGTACAGAAAATGTTACAACCAAAAAGAATGATGGCCAAAAAAACAAACAACAAAACGCTGTTCGTAAAAAGAATTAAGTGCCTGTCACTCACCTCAGGGTAGGACCACTCAGGGGAGTAGTCGGTTACCATGAAAAGCCGGCCTGTGGCCTGAAGCATCCCCAGTGCCCCCTGGGCTACAGCTGCAGAAACCACCTCTGCTACATTCATGTATGACAATGAGCCTGCCTCGCCTGTGTTTCCTCCTGCTCCAGCCCCTCCACTCAGAGACTGTGGGCTGCAGCAGGGTTGAAGGCAGAGTTCTGAGGGGTTGTAGCCAGCACCCCTGGCCCCTCCATCTTCCTGGCCTTGCTGGGGTGCCCCACCAGCTGTGTTCTGACTATCGGAGTTGTGGGATGCAACTAGCTGGTGAGCATACAGGGCCCCTCCAGCTGACATGGTGTTTCCACTGCCATCCACTGAGATGAAGTCATTAATGAGGTCAGAGAACTGGTTACCAAAAGAGATGTCAAAGTGATCAAGACTGATCTCCATGCCTGTCCCTCCTGCGCCTCCATTATTTGCAGCTCCACCTAGGCCTTGGTGGGATCCAACAGCATTGTAGAGTCCCTGGACCATGCTTGCGCCTTGGAGGAGAGGCTGTAGCTGCTGTTGTTGCTGGGAGCAGTTGCTGCCATCACTGTTGTTTCCATTATGAATTGCTACCCCTTCTCCTGCACCGCCAGTCCCTCCTCCACTACCATCCGAGGCCTGTTGCAGGTAGTGCTCTGCGCCTCCCCCCTCTCCGTTTCCTGCCCTACATGCCTGAATGTGGTCTCCTGGCTTGAGCAGATTCTCAGCCCCATTCTCAGTGACCCCAGCCTGAGCTGAATTCACATTGCCTGGTTGTTCTAGACCCACCACCTCTTCATGCTCATTGCCCATCCCAGGAAAGGCCCCCTGGTACTGTAGCAGCTGGAGAGCACTCGGCTGGCCAGGCCCCTCTGTGGGTGAGCCTCCATTACAATTGGCCCTGTGCTGGGTCTGGTGGGCCTGGTGGTGGTGGTGGTGGAGATGGCCGTTGCTGCCAGGGGAGTCCGTCTTCACCACCTGCATGCCCATATAACCTCCAGAGTCATGGGAGTTGTGCTCCATCATATGTGTTTTCTGGCCCATGCTGGACCTCCCCTGCTGGCCATGGCTTGTCTGAGAGGTATCCTGGAGGAAGAAGCTGGGAGAACGATTCTGATGCATGTGTGGACTGGACATGGCCTGACCATAGCTCACTGTGGTAGCACTGGAAGTAAAGTCCTGCTTGGCATCAATGGCACTGAAATCCATCTGCTCCAGGGTGGTGCTGGGACTCAGACCCCCACCAGAAGGTAGTAGGGAGCCTGCTGGGGTCAGAGTAAGGCTGCCCTGGCCGGAACCAGCACCAGATGACACAGACACCCCGCTGACACAGTTTACTACTGCTCCCACCTGGTAGCCACTCTCCTTGGCCAGCTGCTGCTCAAAGGATGTATCTTCTGTCTTGATGTTCTTTACTAAAGCTGAGCTGAAGGTGTAGCCATTGTCTGACATGGTGGGCGAGCGCTGCAGACTGCCGTTGGTGCTACTACTGCCACCACCGGAGGAACATGAGGAAGAATTTCCCTCTGTCTTCATTGCACTTCCTCCATAGGTCTGGCCCTGTTTGGGATTGTTCAGGAAGCAGTCGGGGTCAAAGTTCATACTGGTCTCTGGCATCTTGATGGTTCCAGAGTCCAGACTGCTGGAGAGTACCAGTTCCTCAGACACCCCAGCTGTAGACAGCATGGCCAGATTGTCTCCTGCCGAGGTAGTCCCAGCTTCCCCGACTCCACCACTGGGGAATGCAAATTTGTGACGATCAGAGGTCACAGACATCACCAAGCCCTGTGAGGTGGCATCTGCACCGATCAGGTGACTGTTGGGACCCCCAGTAGGAGACATGCTGTAGACAGGGTCTCCAGTGACCTCAGACATAAAGACACTCTGGGACAGGCCAGACATGACAGAGGCCACGTGGCTCATACCTGTCACCACGGGGCTGTCAGCCATGTCTGGATCGCTGTTGAGGCCGCTGCTGATGGAGACAGGTGAGTTCTGCGTGGTGTCAGGGACCTCAACCTGGTTGGTGGATGACACCTCCGTGCTGTTCTGGTGGAGCAAAACAGGCTTGTGGACTTTGCCATTGCGTTTCTCCCTGGCACTGCCCCCTCCACCACCTCCCCCAGAGCTTTTGCCTCCACCATGGGCACTGTGCTCGGTCTTCCCCTCAGACACATCGTTGTTTTGTACCTCAGAGTGAGCACTACTGTAGCCCCCTGAGCGAGGGTCCACCTTAGGGGAGATGATGCGGTGTTTGGCGCTGTTGCATTTGTGGTGCACACTGCTCCCTGCACCTATATGAGGACAAACAGAGAAAAAGAGGTTGGTGATTTGGAAAGGTGAGGCGTAAACAAAGGGGAAACAGAAAAGACAAATTCACACTATTGATTTCCATATCCTTAAGAATTGGACAATACTGCTGTTCAAGGAGCAGGGACAAAGATAGATGATCTGTTTGTTTTTGTATTTATTTTTGTGAAAGACAATTTTTTCCTCCAGATGATAAAACTAGTCTTTCTTTTTAGTACACAGTGAGTGAAGTGTATGGGAAGTTTTGCATGGCTTGTTACCTTAAGTCATCAGAAAAAAAATGCATCTGGGGTTATCCAGAGTAATTTGTTTTAGAAATTAGTAAACCACTGCTACGCAATCTTTTTTCTGAGTGACAGCTTATAGTGAAATTACACTGCTGAAAATATTTGATTGATTAACATAACATTCGAGAACAGCTGGGCTATTTCAGATATGGCGGTGACACAGTTATCAGTAAACAAAAGTAATAAGTCAATAACCCTGAAACTCAATTTCACTATAAATCACCTCCCAATACAAGCCCTCGATCACCTTCTCGGATCTACCAAATAACAAACAGTATCTTTATGGCCTTTTTGTTTCTCTTGCTGCATTTTCCAGTTCTCTCTTGAGAACAAACGCCACCCCACCCACTAGCCCTTACCCAGGGTGCCCGTGCAGAGGCAGTTGTGAGTCCGGGGAGGTGGCTTAGTTTGGTGGCTGTCCAGAATCTGTTGCACTAGCTGCTCCACTGAGAAGCCAGAGCTGCTGTTCCCATTGCTGCAAGTCCACTTGATGCCATGAACTGCCGGGAGAGAGGAGGAGACAGAGATGTCAGCCAGCCCAACAGACCACCAGCCACGCCAACCCCCCGCCCCACCCTCTGCCCTTCCTGCCTATCTGCCAGTATACCTCTTGCTGCTCACTGGACACCACCAAAGTTACCATAGAACCACAAAGAAATTAATATTTCAGCTTTTTCCTGAAGTGAAACAAACTGGCCTCGGTTAAAATGGTATTTAGTTTAAATTTTTAGTGGCGCTACCTTTAGTTCTGATTACGCTTAAGTACCACGCTCTCTATCATGTCTTTCCCCTAGAAATAACACTAAACTCCAATATATTTTCTTCTTTCCTCTATGTGTCCAGTTTCCTTAGTCCAGAGCTGAAGAGTTGCTTTTCTCTAGTCTCCCTACACTGTAATGTCAAGCCTTCTGTACTGCACTGCTCATTCTTTATTGTGTCTCATTCCCTCCCATGTCTGTTGCTACTCTGTGGCCTCGCCTCTGTGAGTGCTGATGAAGGTGACAGCAAGCCCAATTCTTTCACCTTACACCCTTACCTCGACCTATGACTCTGTTCTGACAGGGCAGGCAGGAACGTCACCTAGCTGCTGCTGGATCTGCCACTGCACCAAGGGGAAAAGAGAGGCATTCTCCTGTAAAGCTCCGATCCCTGCATCGGTCACACCTCGCTAGCAACTCCTAATAATTTTCATCGCTCCACTTGCCAACCAGCCACCACTTTGATGAGACAGATAGTGGTTTTAGTGGCTGTAAGGTGGTAGGAGACACCACTGAGTGCTGCATTTCTCAGGCTCTCAACCGGAAAAAAAAAGCTAATATTTCAAAAGTGAAGCATATTTAGACTGTCAAACTAAATCAAGCCTGCTTTAATTCAAGTTCCCTACATCGCTAAACACAGTAGCTCCTTTGGTTAGATATGCAAGAGAGAGATATATAAAGAGAGTGAGGTTTGGAGAATGTATGAAAAACAACGAGAATTTGCTTAGTGCATGTTTGTTTGCATATGAGATAAAAGGAGATGGAAACAGCATAAGAGGGTGAGGGTAATGCAGATTAAAGACAGAGCTAGCTAGAGCAAAGTGAAAAAAAGCTGAGAAACATGATTGGATGACTGCATTAAGGATCTAACTTGAAAGTTTTAAGATCCTTTGGCAGATTACAGGCTGGTCACCAGCAGATGTCAGTAGAACTGCTGTGATCAAGATATGATCATACGCTCCACAGACAACTCACTGTGGCAGGTTATAGAAACATAAACAGGATTAATTTTGCTCTATTATGAAGTCAGATTTATTCAGCCATTAATGCCGAATGACTGAGCTGAAAAAAAAAAAAAAAGATTGGACACCAAAGGTGACAGGAGAGTTTTATCTAATGCCATTATAATTACTGCACAAATAATTGCGTCTGTCTGGAGATCCCATTAGACAGTGTCGCCTTCACCTCCTGACAGTGTATAATGCAAACAGTACAAATAAGATGATGCTAGTATTACTGACGGAGATGATAGGACCATAGGCATGCTAAAAACGCTGTCTTGAATTCCCTTCTGTGACAAAGCAAGCATAGAGGCTGCAGGACAGAGGAGCATCCGTTCGGATAGTCTGACTCAGAGTGCGTGACAGAGCAAGAGTGAGAGCCTAACTCAACAGCTTACATCCACCATGTAGTAGCGCCATCCCCATTTGTCCAAACAATCTTGTCTCCCCTCCGCAATGATCCCTCATGGCAGAATTGCCACAGCCCTCTTCATCTAGACGGCGTCACCCCCGGAGGCTCTGGGTTGTTGACATACAGTTACCACCGTGTCTGCCTGTTTGCTCTTCTCACTGAGGGTTATGTTCCAAAGCAGACATGACAGGAGCGTGCCACTAGGTTTAATCCCAGTGGCAGCAACAGCAGAGGCACCAAACAGAAACCCAGGCACATCATCATCCTGATGACTGCATCCTGTCAAGAGTGGCATCACACAGCCCGAATGACAAACACAGTTGATCTGTAGGACACAGGCACATCCCATCCAGTTGCCTCTGAACCACTGGGCACTATATGGGACAGTGGAGTACAATAGTTTACATGATGGCCAGCTCTGTCTGCCTTGCCTTGGTCTGTTCTTCTCTGCCCCTGTCTGTCTAGCCTGGAGACAGGCCTTGTGTCTGTCTGAGTGTTTGTTAAAGCCGCTCATGCGATTTCTGTCAGCAAGCTAAGGGCATAGCTGGAAAGAGTGCTGCGTGTTTATAGCATTAGACCAAAAGAGTGAATCAAGCTGGCTGCCTTGTCTGTGGAACTCTAGCGTGACTGAGAAGTGATGCCACTCACTTAACCCCCCTCTTCATCCCCTTGCTTCTTCTCTTTCTCATCAAACACCGCAGGGTTAAAAGGAGGAAGAGGTCAGACAAGGCCAGGTTTCACAGGGTTTATATTTGAACTTCTGTGTGTGAGCATCCATGCATGTGAAAGTTTTTGTGACTGAGAGTACAAGTGTGTGTGTGTGTGTGTGTTTGTCGTGGGGAGACAGAATAAGCTCAACTGATCCATGAAATCCACACTTTTCCTTTGTTGTTTTTTTGTATCATTAGAGGTGTCAAATGGTTTGCGCGCTGAAATATCGTGAAGAGAATAACAAAAGGGAAGAGCATGACGGAAGAGGGCAATTATATTGCAAAAGCTGACAATGTTCTGGAAAAATAACTATTTGACATTAAACTAAGGGATTGTGTGCAGACAAAAAAATCAGCTTGTGAAATCAGAACCATCATCATTATATAAGAATAATTTGCTAACAAACAGCCACACATACCATATATGACCCAGTGTCAAATATACTGAAATCACGCATTCTGCAGTCAATACCCAAACTACACATTTTTGCACATCCCTGATAAATGGAAACAGGAAATCTGTCTTTCTAGTTTATCTATACAACCTCTGGAATTGAGGAAGTTTAGCTGTATACAAAAAAATGATCCATAGCACTGTACACATGATAACTGCACACTGCATTCAAAATAACATCGACTAATAGCAGATATAGCAAGTTGCGTTTTATTGTTTATTGCGTTTAGTTGCATATAGGTCTGGGAGCAAATGCACTGTATGTTAAGTGCTAATGTATAATTTAAGCTTGAATAATGCATGGATAACACAGAATGACTTCATCTTTCTACATTGAACATGTGGGTTTCTATCTCACAGGACCACTAGATGGCACTGTTGCTCCATCACTGAGCTTGTGTTGAGCCACTGGCTGGTCCAGGAGAAACAGAGAGGGATAGAGAGGAGAAGAAAAGATAGAAAGCAAAGACAGAAAGCAGGAGTGGGATTTTTTTTTTTTTGCTCTTTATGAAGCCCCCTCATGTAGCCTGGCAGCTAGAAGGCATCTCACAATTCACCCTCTTTGTCCCAGTAACTCCCAAAGTTAATGACTTTACGCATTATTGCAAATGGTGCTTGATTTTTACATTAAGCCACAGACGTAATGAATACAGTAGGCCGCTGTTGTTCAGTGGCTGTCCTGAGGTAAGGCTTTATGTTAAAATATGTCCTAAAACTGATAGCAATCAGAGCAGTGAGGAGGATAACAATGTAGCCAAGACCTCAGTGATGATGGTCTGGACTGTCTTGTCAGTATGCAGCCAGCATGCGCGTGTGCTTGTAAAGCTGCTGACATGCTCCTCTTTACCTGGCCACATCACCAATAATTGGCCATCGCAATATCAGTCACAGCCCTGCCGGCCCCTGCCAGACACACCCGGATCACAGTCAGTCTGGTTGTTAAAGGTATTTTAACAGCTCGCTGAAAGATCTTCAATGCCCCACACGGTCCCCATTTAGCTATTATCATCATCAGACAAACCCTGACTTTTTCCAAAACATTGCCTCAATCTTTGGGCCGGTCTAGAGACTCATAAAACACATAGTGCATCTCACAGAGCATTAGTAAAGCTGATAACAACAGGGATCAATCCATTGAGAAGGGAGCGATACAGAGAAGGGATGGAAGGGGGGATTTCTGGTGAGTCAGACATTCTTGCTGCCACGCACTAACATGAATCAATAACCAGCTTGGTGCCCTCCTCTCCCTGCTTCCTTCTTGGGCCAGAGATGAGGCGCACTCTCGGCCTGGCCAGAGTGGTGCCAGAGGTCTAGAGGAGCTGAACTTTGACCCATAACTAGCAGACGGCTCCAGGAAGAGCACACTCTCATATAACAGTGTAGGAACACTGGCCGAAGATGCTCTCTGACTGAGGTGCTGAGGGCACTTAGTGTACCAGCTATCAGCTAATAGGACTAGACATCCTAAGACAAAAACACCAGCCACTATCTTTAGTCCAAGCAAGTGGAACTGTAAAGACTATTAAGGCCTTTTTAAAGGAGACAGCAACTGTTTAAATTAAAGGCTATGAATAAAAGTTGCGACTGGGGTGACGAGAATTGATGAATGCGTGGTTCGGAATGGGATTATTCAAATACTCACACATGGGCTTGAGCTGGCCGATCAGCTCCTCCTTGGTCCACTTGGCCCACTCCTTCTTGTCTGTATTGATGGAGCACAGGATCGGACCGCATGGTTTCCCGCAATCCTCAATGGCTGGAACATTCAAATAGTGGACGAGCACAATATCAGGGTTCTGTGGGGAACACACACACAGAGAGAGGGGGAGGTTAGACGAGATGACATTGTGGATAGTCTGTCTAAGAGCATGGTTTCTTGAGGATACAACAGCAAAGAGTGGTAGTGACACGTAGATACTGTGGCTCAGCTGTGAGGACTTTTATGTCGAACACATGCCAGCCGGTTGGTGAGAAGAGAAATGTTGCCGAGCACGAAACACACACACAACAGAGCCCAAGATCAGAAGAGTAAATGCACAACCCAAAACACAACCAGGGAGCAGGACAAAGCTGGGATCAGAAATCGACAATAATCTCCCTCATTACGTGGCTTTGTGTATCACTATATCTCCAAATGTGTGTGTGCGCTCATTCATGTGTGTGTCTGTATGTGCATATGTGTGATAATTACAATGTGTGCTCATGTAACACACTTATGGCATGTTGTCAAGTCCTCCCACATGGTGAGTTGATGCCCTCAATTAACTCTGCCTGTATTTACCAAGTCAAAACTCAACAATTTGCCGCCTGCAAATTGTTACTGGGTTACCTCGGCAAATTCCCTAAATTGACAGCTTATGAATAATAGGTAGCATTTAAAGGAATGTTGTGCTGGTGTGAGTAACATCAATTCCCTTCTGTAATCATGAAAAGCTTTGATTACTGAGCATGGCAAAGACTCACACAAGGAATGTTCCCGTTTCAGTCCTTATCGCGTCCAATTTATTATAAACATCCAACTGCCACTAAGCCCACACAAACGTAACACACAAATACAGTACAATATCCCAACCCTGACACATAGGAGACAAATAAAAGCTGCACTGATTATAACTGACCTGTAGAAAGCCAAATATATCAGCTATATAGTATATGAAAGAACAATTGTCATCAGATGTATGAACATAGGTAAAAGGATGGGCACAGAACCACACTTACATGCACGCACTCGAAGCTAAACAAGATGCAAGAATCGACAAAGCAACAAAGACCTTGATAGAGAAAAATGCCGTGACAACATGTGTGTGTGACTGCAGTCTGAAGCTTCATCAGTACTAAGTGGCAAATAAATCAAGGAGCTGCTACTGTAGGTCTGTGCTCCCTCTCAGCGTGTACCATTAATCTACGACAACACCCCCCCCCCTCTCCTTCTCCCCTTTCATCAGACAGGGGTGTGGTTGGGGGCAGACAGAGCCAAAGAAACAATTGCTTCTTTGAAAAAAAAAAAACCCGTACGAAACATACCAACAACTACCACCATCTCAATGTGTCTGGGCAGTCCCAGCTTCAGTAGTGGAACAGCAACAAGTCATATGTAAAGCAGTCTCAGAAGGACAGATGACCTCCCTCCACCACTTCCACCACGAGCTGGAGCTGGACATTGCAGTATGTTATCTCACTGCTTTTCTTGTCCCCTGTCATTGGTATGGACACTAAGCAACGACTGCTGCCCTGTGTGGATGGCGATGGCACAGGGTGGTGTGTGATGCCCCCAGATGGCATCACCAGCTGTGTCAATAGCTAAGAGATGCCCTCAATCTTCACTTGGAATGAGAGTGCCAAATGTAGACAGCTTCATTCAATTATGAGCGTACATAAATGTATGTGGATATATGGGTGCAGGTGGGAGTGAATATGCATAGACACACAGCTCACGCATTAGTGTGTGCAAGCACACAAGCACTGACACACACAAACAGACTGACAGACAGACACTAAACACAAAGGAAGCGACCGTGTGGCAGCTGTACAGCTCATCCAAACACAAGTAATGTGTGTCGCTGTGCTTTGCTATTAGGAATCTGCTATCTGTCTGTCAGGAACTCTTCGCTCGCTTTCTCGTGTTGCTTCTTTCTCTCTTCTTACTTTCCAACACATTTAACAGTTCTCTCCCAACTCAGGCCCACCTCCATTCTGAGAGGAAAACAACACAATGAAAATGTAAAGCATCACATAAATCTATCAGGATGGTAATTTAATTTAATTTCCTGCTGGCTGCTTTCTTTTTCCACGGTGTAATATCAGGAGCTGGTTCACCAGGAGTAGGGGGAAAAGGCTGAGGGGGAACTTTTTGCTTGGATACTATGTTCCAGAGAAAATGAGATCTCATTAACTTATTGATTAATTGTGTAATGTAGTCTTTTGGTTGTTTTTTTCACTCGTTTCCCATGCGGGTCTCAGGGCAGCTTTCCAGCCTCACTTCTGCAGTGGAAGGGAAGACTGGGATACAGTTGCAGGAGCCTGTGGTGTGCATGTGGGCGAGGAAGTGAAGCTGTTTGTATCTCTATGTACGTATGTGTGTTTGCATACTGTGTGTGTGTGTGTGTGAGCTTGAGCCCATAAATACACGCGTCAGCACGTATGCCAACCATTCATATCTTGAGGCCTCTTAAAGCACAAACGTATCGTGTAAAATGTAGGGTGTCTCCAGCCAGCGTTTTGATGTTGCTGTGTTGTCTTAATGTTTACTGCGCCTCCCTAGAACAGATGGATAGATGTTGAGCTAATTACTAGCAGAGTCTTGGGGAGTCAGCCATGGGGGCGGAAGGCCTGCTGAGTGGGTGGTGGAGCGTCTTCCTGCCCCTCCTTTCACTACTCTCTCAATCACAAACACACACACATCCACATACAAAGGAATGCATGCGCACACCATAAAAAGAACACACTGCCATGCACGCGCACACGTTCACAGTCTAATGCACACTGCATGAAACACACATGAAAAAGTTGGTGTGCCAACACTTACACACACACGCGCACAGACATGCATATGCGATATGCAGGACATCGCCATCGCAACCGGAGGATAAAGGTGCTGTTGTAGCCAGGCAACAGGTTTCTCTGGCACCCACGCACTTAGAGGCAGCCAGTGCTCCTACGATCTCTCAGTGACTACCTACCTCGTCCTGCAGTCATACACCCTGTTCTACTCCACAAGACAAGGAGGGAGAGAAAGAAAGAGATTTGCTAATGGAGCTGAAGACACAGACTGAGTTAGATGTCAGCAGAGACAGATACAATGACCTTCTACTTTGTGCTGAATGTGAGGTAGTGAATGTGTATGTTGAGCTGCTGCTGAGACATAACGAACTGAGACTTGAGCACAAAGCACATCTATTGGTGGGTTCTGGTATGAGTGGTCAAGTAATGTGTCTACCGTCTTGTTAAGCCTCTCTGATCCTGCCACAAATCTGCCACTCTCTCGGAACACCTCCATGTAGCCGCTACTCCAGCAGACCACCATAGCTCATTAAAAGACGGAGAGCAAGGGAAAGACTTCCAGATAGAGATATGCAGGAAAGACAGACAGAGAGAGACAGAAAGAAGAATGAGCATAACAGCTCTTATATTGTCAGCCAGGCAGCTCTGCTCCATGGCTGCACTCTACCATAGTAGGCCTTGCTTTCACAACCCATGCACAGGAGTGATAAGAACACCATTAACATGAAAGGATCTGAATTGAGAGGGGATGCTTCATGCAACGTGGTTCCTTGTTAATCTCTGATAAAATAACCCACACCAAGGAATGGGGGCTTCAAAGCCCGTCATACTGAAGGAGCAGAGCAAACGGGGGCTCAGGTACGGGAAAAAGCCCCCTTTTCCACTTTTACTCTGAGGAAGTAATGGCGAAAATAAGCAAAGGAGGAAAATAAAGAGATAGTTCTTCATGGGAGAATTGATCTAGCAGGCTACAGGGATATCCATTTCAATACAAAATATGAAAGCAGGAGCATTCAATTGTTTTGTCACAAACATTCAGCATCAAGGCATAAATACAAAGAGTGAGTTCATGTGTTGGTGTGTTTGTGGATGTACCTGTATCCTTTATGTATTTGCATCTGCCTATATTAAATTATAAATAGTGAGTGAATGAGTGTCTAGAGGCAGATTCCTGTATGTTGGTCGGCGTACGTACATCAGTATGCATGCAGGATGAACGCAATGAGCTGTGAGTGTGAGTGCATCTGCTATTTTGACTGCATATTCGTGCTGCCTGTGCTTGCAGTGCATATTAGAATTTGTTGTGTGCTTCTTTGCATATGGCTGTGCAGTTTCATGTGCATATAGAACACCTATGTATTATATTATATGTACGCATTTATGTTGTGTGCTGTGGTCCGCTGCATGGGTACGAGGGGTTATTAAGGCCCTGCTCTCTCGGCTGTAAGAGGGCAGTTGCCCTGGCAGTGGCATAGTGATGGATGGCATGGGGTGCCAGTCATTAGGCAGCCTACTGGCCTCTGGCACTGAGGTTGCACTTTTAAACACTGACCTCCCCCACCTGTCCCCAAACACCACTGCTCATTTCAAGGTCAACTGCCTCTGTGGTGCTGTAAGTTCACCTCCACAAGGCACAAGACTTCTTCCTTTTGTTTGGAACCTTTATAGTTGACTGCCAACGGGTGTGTTTTGGAATGTGGGGGTGGCTGGCTGGTGCCTTGCCTCGTGCAGACACACAAAATCAGACACACACATACAAACATACACACTGAGATAAACAAAAGCCCACGTCAAACTCTCCCATAAAGGCAGCAAACAGCCTGAAGCTCCTGTCTAGGTAGCAGAGCAATCCCATATCTGAACCTGCTTCCCCCCTCTCTCTCCAGGTCCTCTATGACAAACTGTTTGTGTAAATGTTACCAGTTTAGAATACAGACACCCTAATTGGGGTGTCTGGAGTCAACGCTCAACTTAACTGCTACAGTTCACCGTCTACTGCACCCGACTCTCCACCAACTACAACACTGCCTGAGTGCCAAGCTAAAACGATGCCTGGGGTGGGTACCAATCTAGGGGTAAAAGCCAGTTTACAGAGGGTTTCTTAATGTGAATTACCTCGATTGCCTTCGTCCAAGGTCTGTGAGAGGGATGGCAGAACAGGAGGCACAGCAGGAGATCCTTATTTAGGGAAGATTCATACTCCACCCCTTTACCTCCACTACCTAGTGTACTGGCTGGGAGACATGAAAGGCAGAACTTGGAACTTTTGAGGAACAGGAAGGGGCCAGCATGTTTGAGCATGTTTCAGAGGAAGCCAGGGGCTGAGGCCTGTGATGTTTAATTCAGTAGCACATAATCACTCCGATGGAGTTGAGAGTGGGGCTTTAAATAACTCAGCTTAGAGGGGCAGAACTACTTCACTCTGGGTGGGGGAATGCAAGTCTGTGTGTGTGTGTGTGTGTGTGTGTGTAGGTGTGTGCACGTGTGTGTGTATTTGTGTGTGTAATTGTGGAGATATGTGAGTACATATTCGCATTTCTACGTGTCTGAGTGAGTATGCAAAAGGGTGCTCCTCTATTTTTGTGTGTGGTTCCTCCCTGCTTTGAAATATTTTATTTGTGCAGTGCACCACAGTAAAAGGTGGAGTGTGTTTGTTGGTGTGCCATGCATCTGCATGCATTACAATAAAAGTGCAAAAGGCCAGTATTCAGAGCCTGAATATGGAGGAGCATTCTGGATGCCAAACAGGCAGGCAGTAAGTCAGGCGGTAAGCTGGGCAGTGAGGCATTGAAGCCCCTTTAGCTGCCACAACTCAACTCACAGTTTACAGCCCACTTATTCTTCCTAAGGCCCTTACAGAACACACTACCCTCTCCATTAGTTGTGGTGGTCCCAAGTGAGAGGCCACGCCGCCCAGGGGCAAGCTGAGGAAAGGCCATCAGGAGCCCATCCGGCTGCCATAATGGCCTTGGCCTAGCCCATAGCAGTGATCCTAATATTCAGTGGCCATCCAGGTGACACAGAGTCACACTGGAGTAAAAGGAGGGACAGGAAGTTACTGAGCTCTCTCAGACACAGGGAGGATGTAACTGTGCGCTCTCTCTTCATGCGTCTTTTCTTTTGTTTCCACCTCAAAATAACCTCTCAACCTCTGGCTTTCTCTTGAGTCTTTTCCACTTGCTTGCTCTCTCATTTTCATCTCTTCCTCCCAGGGCATAGTGCAATTCATTTGGAGGAGGAAAACACAGCTAATGCCATCTCTCTGTACTCCCTCTCTTCTGCTCTCGCTCCCTTTCATATCAGCGCTGAGTCTGATTTGTTTGTGTGCGTCGTCTTCCTCCCCGTGCCAGTCGACAAGGCGTGCTATTTATGTGCCTCTGCCCGTGTCTGTGAGTGAATCAGGACTTCACAGGAGCAGCCAGGGGAGAAAGATGTGCTGGTGCATTTCTAAACAGGGAGTCACGGGGAGGACTGATGTGTGTCCAGCAGCAAGACAGTCCAACCTGGCCACTATCTGCTTCTGCAATGGCCCACTGAACAACAACAATAGATAACACCGGTTGTCAGCATCAACAACTGTTGAGGTTGTAACAGAAAACCGACCCAGTCAAGCAGAAACTAGTAGAGCATAAATGCACATACGCCGATGAGCCATAACATTATGAGAGCATGGGCACCCTGACCGGTCTGCAGCCCCATATGCAACAAACTGTGTTGCTCTGTGTGTTCTGACACCTTTCTATCAGAACCTGCATGACATTTTTCAGCAATTTGTGCTACAGTTGCTCTTCTGGTGGATCGGACCACATGGGCCAGCCTTCGCTCCCCACACGCATCAATGAGCCAATGAGCTATGACCCTGTCCCCGGTTCACTGGTTTTCCTTCCCTGGACCACTTTTGATAGGTACTGACCACTGCAGACCGGGAACACCCCACAACAGCTGCAGTGTTGGAGAGAGAGTTTGGCCCTTGTCAAAGTCGCTCACATCCTTACGCTTGCCCATTTTTCCTGCTTCAACACATCAACTTCAAAGACAAATTGTTCACTTCAATGTTCGCTGCCTAATACATCCCCACTGACAGGTGCCATTGTAACGAGATAATCAATGTTCTTCACTTCACCTGTCAGTGGTCATAAAGGTATGGCTGATTGGTGCATATGTAGATATATACTCACACTACACACGCATCAGGAGACTTATACACAATGACAAAAGCAGTGGCCACAGGACTGCTGAGCCTGTGTGCTCTGTCAAGCATGGTGAGGGGCTCATTATTATTACTGGGCTGGATACTGGAGCAGCCCCAGAGCTCAGCTTGGCAAGACCTCTCTCTGGAGATACACACACTGGCCTCTGCACACACACACACACACACACACACACCCACACACACACACATGCACACAGATACACACCATACAAATGGGTAATCAAACGTCTGCCCCTGGGAAAAAAAATGCTCAAATGGTTTCCTAGCAACCAATGGTGTGTATTGGGTCCACATGAAAAATGAAAAATAAAGACAGTGTGTGCGTGCGTGGTTGTGTGTGGGACAGAATGAAAGAACGAGGTTGAGATTAACAGTGCATAATAAAGAGAGATAGAGGGGTTTATGGGGTGAAGTACGGAGTGGTCAGAGATAAGAAGTCGTGAATGGGATATGAAAAGGTAATGAAGAGAGAAAGAGAAAGCGCCATCGGAAGCCTGCCAATTTGATTGACAATCCCAAGCCTCTCTGCAGGGGCAGTGTTGACTGCGAGTTATTCCATGGAGCAGGTCCACAGACAGTTAAGGTCATGGGAATGTGTTATCAATTCACAGCCCAGAGAGCGATCATCATGGGAATAAATCAACATCTTACACACTATTACAAATATGTAGCAGCACTGCAGGGGAGAGGATTATGCAAGAGCCAAAGCATAGGCTTTAGAAAACGGCCTAAAACGCTGTGCTGTGTATCACACTAGGTTCAAATCCAAAACACAGGGGGTTGTGCTTTACGAAAGGCACACAATCAGGTGAGAGTAGTGGTTTGCTGCAGAGCACTGCTTTTTGATCATTGCGGAACAGTGCAACAAAAACACAGCCCAAGTCCCCTTTAAAAAATGACCCAACAAAAATACAGAGTTACATTGTATTTATTTATGTGGGCAAGTGTGTGAAATGCACGGAGCAAAGCAGCATGCAGTAGTGTGTATTTCCAAAAGATACTACAGCGTGCATGCGCATGTTTGGCACATCTGTCTGTAGAATTGTTTGTGTGTGTGTGAGGTAGTGAGAAGCATACTATCTCTTTCCAGCAGCTGCCACAAAGAGGCTTCCCAAAACAAGCGCAGGGCCATGACAGAGACAGAGCGACCACAGCCTTCTGGTGGTGTAATAGGAAATTAATTGAGACCATCAATATGGTATTAATCATTAAAGCACAGGTGCTGAGGTGGCACTTTGCTGACTGCTCTACTGTTGGCAGCACTCGCATACACACACAGTAAAAGTTTGACCTGCTGTTTTGCAAAAATATAGGTGGGGATGAAGGGGAGTAAAGACAAAGAAAAATGAGAAAAAGGAAAGTCTGTATCCTCCATCCAATCACATAGAGACAGTTGGGCAGGTTTTATACACAGCAATCCAAGGTCATTCTTGCTTTTCCTAGAAAACGGTTTGTGTTCACCTCTTTTGAGCTTCCTCGGATAGCGACTAAATACTGAGACAGAAATTGAATCGGAGTGGGTATTCTGAAAGACGTTCAAATCAGAAAATGTCAGGTAAATTTGGGGAAATATTCATCAACTCCCTTGGAAGCCATGTTTCTTATAACACCTAATCCTTCATGAGGCAAAGCACAGTGAGGACTGGAGTGCTGGTGTTAATCAGCCAGAGGAGAACCAAATTGCTGCAACTACATTAAGCCGTTAAGCACACCATGTCTCCAAATTGTTGAAGGTGTCTCACTGAGATGAATGCTCCATCCTATGAATAATACATCACACACATACACACACAGACAGATACAACCAGACATATACTTTATATATGTGTGCATGCAGACACACACACACACACACACACACACACACACACAAACGCATGCAACACTGCATGCGTTTCTTCCTGAGACAGTGCGACAGCTGTGCAAGATGGGGGTTTTTAGTGTGCGGTAGAGTTCCCAGCACTTCCATCGGACTGAGTGAAGTCCAGCATCAACTAGCCTCCACAGGCACTTTACACCAAACTCTCACCACCCCATGTCTGTCAGTGTCAAGGTTGAGCCTATGAAATGTTTATGATTCGGGAGCTGTAGATAAGATGGAGATTGATCTGGATTGAAAGGCAAATAAGATTGCCAAAGCCCAGAGTCAGCTGAAAAGCAGGCAGAAGGAGCAGGGGGGTGGGGTGGGGAGTTGGGGGAGTAAGAGGAGAAAATGCATTAACACAGGTCTGGCCCTGAGAGAGAACGGCGTAATGAGCACTTCCTCTGCACACACTGCATACTGGGAACAGAATATGGACACACTATCATGACTAGCTGATTGATGCCGTGCGTGTGAGTGTCTGTGTTTGATCCGTTTGCCTGATTGCTGCCTTGCTTGAGACTTGCAGCTCTTGACTACTGACACTATCTGTGATGTGTTTGAAAGCCTGGGCACACCTAATGATGCTATCAAAAAACAAGAGGTACATTCAAGTTATTTGCTGGCCAATATTTAAAATGCATAGGTTTGAGTATCAGTATAGTATCAGTTGGATATGTCTGTGTCAGGAAACAAGGGGAGGTACTGTACATGAGGTTTTAACATGTTATAGAAAATGACAAATGGACATAGGTAACTACTAGCCACTAGCAGTGCAGACACAATCAAAATAGGACTTAGGAGAATAGGAGGCCCTCGCTCTCTTTAACACCCAGGCAATAACATATCTGCTCTGATTTACGATGTCTAACACTGGAACGAAAGGGGAAATGATGTCATCAAATAGAGCGTTTTTCAAAAGCCAGCAGAATGTGTGTGCATGCATTAATATGTGCATTTGTGTATGTGCATATGGGATGGATGGAAGGATAAGACCCTTTGATGTACCTCCCGACGGCCCTGCAGGAGAGAAACAGAGCAGAGGCCACCAGAGAGTTTGGGGCCCGAGCCCTGGGGCCTGTTCTTTCCCTCCCCCTTTCAGCCTGCCTTCTCCTCCCTCCTCTGATCAATACTGGGTCCTAATCACTGAGGACAGTACAGTAGTCCTCTCTTTCTCTCATCTCCTCTCTCACTTTTTCTTCCCATGGTTTTACAACCTCTGCCTCTACAACGCTATTGCCAGCGAGAATAAATTATATGCACTTGTGTGTTGTCTGTGTGTGCATGCATGTGTGCCCTGTTTGTGTGTGCGCGTGTGTCCATATGTGTTCACACCTTTACGTGTGTTAGCCACACGCATTCTGCCAGTGTTTGTATGCATATTTGCGAAAGGGTGTCAGCTTGAGTCTATGTAAATATGCCAACAGGCTTATACAAGGCTGTTAAAATGTGTGCATGTGTCTGCGTACAACAAGATAAGACAATATCCTTGAAAATGCAACACCAACATAAACCCCAGTGAATTATGAGCAGCATGCATAAACTTGAATAATAACACATCCCCTCATTTTGGTGGCTTTATCCCAGTTATCTAATTGCCTGTGTCTTTTTTTTCTTCAATAAACTAATGAATGTGGCTGAGTTGAGGCCTGGAATCATATAGGCAGCAATAAGTAGCACTGCTTTAAACCCCAAACAGCTGAATAATTTGTAGGAGAAATAATTACGGGGCAGAAGAGCAGGCATCAGTCCTGGAACACCGACAGTGCCCTCGCTGGAAACTACCTCACCCATAAGCCAAGGCTCCATTAGGTATTGTCTGGGGCCCACAGGCTAATTTGTTTGCATCAATAATACATTCAAAGGATTTATCTAACTTGCAAATGAGTGTTCATTTACTGGTCCAAGAGGCAGGGAGGAGAGCAGGCAGCAGGAGAGAAGGTGTGAAAGGCTGAAACAGCTGGTTGGGGCTATCTGGGACACAGTTAACCCTTTGCTGGGCAGCAGGATGGTGATCCACATCTACCAGTTAGCCAGTAGTGTTCAGAAATGCCGGCTTCTGGTTTATGTAGGGCAGAGACAGACCAGGGTTCTGGTGACCAACCAAAATTGAAGGTGTGAGCCCCCCTATCAGCCACAATTTATTACCTGCTGCACCGAATATTCTCTTATCGTATGCCAGATGACAAAATGACAAAGAGGAATGTGTGCGCTTGTCTCTGTTAGAAGACGTGGGTGTGGCATTAGTGAGACATGTTGGGCTATCATTGCGGGGACACTGGGATCCCCACCACCCATTGATCTCTGTACTATGCTGCCTCACACAGGTGTCACCAGGACGTGCAAAGCCAAAAGAAGTGTAATGAAAATGGGGAGAGGGGGGATGAGCGTTATCAAGGGTGAGCTTGCAAGAGAAAGAGAGACAGAGGAAACGAAAGAGAGAGAGAGAGAGAGAGAGAGAGAGAGAGAGAGGAGTAAGGAATCTGGCCATGAACATATGCTGCCTCTCTGTGCCAAGCCTCACTGGCTCAGGCAACCCACACATATGCTGCACTGCTGCTGTTGTTGCCACTCCAGCCCTCTCCAACACCAACACCATGGCACTACTTAGTCAAATAACGCTGGAGAGATGAATCTGGAAAGAGACGGGGTCTTCCCAGTCTCAGCACTGCCAGGGTGGGGCCGCTTTGCTTGGATAACACTGTCTGATTATGCACACGCAATGTAGGCCACCATGCAACGCTGTATGATGAACTGTGAATACTAGAACTCATTTTAAAATCTCTTCATGGACTAGTCACTTTCACTTTGATTCTCACTTTGATTCATTATTGGTAAAAGCTGCAAATCATTAAGTTGTTCCTGCCAGGCTATACAGCTGGATGTGAACATACACATTTTTATTATGCTTTTTTTTTCTTCAATAAACTTGAGACACAGCGAAATAGCTTTTTTCATTGTTTCTAGGGGCAATCATCAATTGTCGACAAAACCAAATAAGGCAAACGTGTTAGAAGTTGGCACCCTTACACATTAGGATAGGTATATTAATGATATCAACTCACCTACGGGACACACATTTAATTGTTCGGTAAGCTAGTCATTACAGGTGATACATTTTATCAGGCAGGGAAATATAATTCCTCTTTTAGTTGAGGGGACGTTGGGCAGGAAAAATGAAAAGGGCAATGAGAAGGATATTGTTGTTACTACATTTTTCTGTTGAAGACAAAGTCTAATGGTTTGTGGATGTGTGTGAGTTTGGGAGTGTCTGCGTGAGAGAGAGAGATAGAGAGAGAGATAGAGAGAGAGAGAGAGAGAGAGAGAGAGAAAGAGTCAGACAGGGACAAGAGAACTGTGGCTACTGGTGCTGTGATGTGTGATGTCCTGCACACCTAAAGATATCATTAACACTGACCGTCTAGAAGGTTCAATTCCGTTTTCATTGCTTAAACATTTTTATAAGTGCCAGACTTAAAATTCACAGAAAGGTCACACGCTAATATGTTTTATACAATACTTAATAAGATTTTTAAGTTATATCATTTATGTATGAAATATATTTGTGTAATGAGGCGCTTACATTAACTGCTGCAGTGTGGCTAAAGGGTTCCACAAAAATGTTTCAAATAATGACTGACCATGTATTTGATTTTTGCCATGTTGTTAGAGGAAAGGAGGGCGGGAGGGAGGGCAGGGAGTCGAGGGAGAGTGGAATCTGAACGGCTTCGGAACAGTGCTGAACATGGCTCCCCACTGGGATTCAGACCAAGGGCAAAAAAAAAAAGAAGAAAAAAAACGGAGAAAAATAAATGCGGGCAAACATCAACAGAACAGATCCAAATTGCTTGCTAACACACACGTGCACACATCGACTCTTGCACACTCAGAAATTCACATAAACCCACACATGTAATAGACCCATAGAAGAATGCAGACACACAAACACCCTCAGACGCCCATATATATAATAACAACTGCTTGTATAACACAGAAATCAAATTCAGGGTTCATCTTGCAATCTGAGCCTCGCTAACTTAATTCCCCTCTGATGTCTAGCCGCCTCACATTCCACGCCTTTTCCATGTGAACGAATGGGGTCAGTATCGTCACATAAACATCATCCTCTGCTCTGGGGGGGGGGGGGGGGGGGGGGGGGGGGGGGGGGGGGGG
>JAVQJF010030423.1:0-14016 GCA_036023855.1 Gadopsis marmoratus | reverse complement strand
AGAAAGATCCAGGTAACTGTAGTTAGGAAACAAGCTGATATTTTCTCAGGCTTGCTCTTATTTCTGCTGCCTCGCCATCTGTGCAAATCCACAGCTTTTCAGTTCCTTCCTGGGTGCTGTAAGCAGAAACAGGCCGATGTGTGCACAAGTGCATACACACACACATCTTTGAATCACCATCCTTGTGAGGGCTTTCGCTGACTATGTTAACTTTAACCCTCAATCGAAATTCTGATTCTACCTTGAATCCTAAATCCGAGTCCTAACATTAACCTAAACGTTAAGGAGTAAACATCAGCAAATTGTCGTAATGTTTCTTTGACTTTCTATGATTGTAAGCACATTTAATTTTCATAACTTTGGAAACACAAGCGCGCACACGTGCACATTTGGTGTGCTGCAGTCAGACAGTCAGAAAGCTCCCAAGAAAGCATTATTCTCTAAAGCGATGTTTTAATGACTGGGGCCAAGACAAATCATATGGTACCGACTGTACCGGTGATAACAGCAAAAGCGTTTGTTTTTATCACATTTATGGTAATGATGATAATAATTGCAACGATTTGAATCTGGTATGAATAATTGAAGTGAGTGTTGTGGCAGACTCTTTGCACTCTTAGCAGCTTGTTTTGTAGCCGTCATGTTTTCAAAGTCCTCATGCACTTAAAATGGTAATACATCTGTGATGCTTCAACACAGAGTGTGGCAAGTTAATGGTTTGTCCCATCTTTGTACTTTCATTGCGCTCTGTTTTATCTTGGCTTCTCACTCTGACTATGTGTTAACTAAGTGCTACTTTAGTGTGTGTGTGTGTGTGTGTGTGTGATAGAGAGCAATGTACCAGATGTTATTTTGCAGTAGAGAGGAGACCAGCCTCTTATGGCTAGTAGTAAAAAAGAGAATTATTACAACATTGATGTGGTTAAACATAACGATCTCTGAGGCTCTGAGCCTGTTTTAAAAATTGGTACCACTTTCTAATAAGGTACCCTTTATGAAGGGTTTAACATTTTAACTAATGCCTTTATTAATGGTTAATACATCACTTAAGCTTTACATGCCTTACTAGAGAGTGAGAAACCTTTGGGAGTTACCAAATACAGAGCTAACTGTAATGTGAAATATCTCAGTGTGCACCAGATGGATTGGCACATAACGTGGTTCTGACTTTGGTGATCCTCTGACGTGTCCATCATGTGACAGACATGAAGACACGCGAGCGACTTTGCAGATCTATTTATGGATATTTTTACTGTGTGACTCCTGTTCCAATTGAGAAAACAAGCTAATCATTTTCGCTGCTGTCTCTCCCTCTCTGTCGGTGGCTGGTTTCTGCACTGCAACAAGCCAATCTATATTCCAGCGCCGGGCCTCGATCCAGCTGGCCAAACCATTTACATTGCCCGGCATAAACACTTAAGATTAGGGGTGAATCTGATTTATTACTACAGCCAGCCAGGTGTTTGGTTTTCTGGTGTCACAGAAAACTCTCTCTGGTGATTGGTTTGTTCCACAAGTATGAATTATTATCATTATTATTATCATTGTGCTAATAACCGAGAGGATCAGGTTTTGCTTACGGCTGCTATTCATAATCTTTAAAAGCATCCACAGATGTCTCACACTGAAAACTAGACACTCACTTAAGTTCTGCTGTAACACAAATACACAGGCAGTACAAATACACAAATGTGGACATGCATGCCCAGACACACACTCTTTCTTTGTACATCTCACTCAACATCTTGTCCTCTCTTTCACACACATACACACATTGTTGTTTCTCACAGTCTCGTCTTGCTGTTGTTTGATTTACTCAGTGGCCTCTGACCCTGGCTGGGCTGAGCTGGATGGACTCTTGGCCCTGCTGCAGCTCCAACTGGTTCATCTCCAACATAACTCTGCTGGACATGAATATGTGTGTGTTTGCATGTGTGTTAAAAGCTGCACTTTAAATAAGATAACTAAATTAAATAGTCTTCACGCACTTCTACACAAATTAAAACCATTTGTGAGTGCTACACCCATAATTCCAGTGTTTTACAAGCTGCTAACTGACCTTTTGGTGTTATTCATTTCCTGTTGTTCTGAAGCCCAAATCAATTGAAGATGGCAGCAGCGCATCTGACCTTTGCCTGTGAAAATGCCCACACATGAGCCTGAGAGCATAACACTGAGAAACAGTAGTGCAAAACACTAGATTACCATTTAAAATAATTTACTTATTAGTATATTACACAGAAAGAACAGTGCAATAACTAACTAATTTATTTGATTATAACTGATAATAACTGGCAGTTCTATTTTAAAGTAAATCTGAATAAAGTGAATTATAAGTTACTTAAATTTGAGTGAGTTTCCTTTGTGTTCAATTTTGTGGTGTGTTTTTCACACCACAACGCCTTCAGATCTCAGACCCCATCTGTCTTATGCTAAATTATGGATGAGCTTCTTCATTGGCCCGTACAAATATTATGATCATTTCATTTAGCAAATCATATCCTCTGAGGTTTTTAACCGATGTTTTAACTCTATTCAACAGATCCTTCTGCAAAATATAGATATTTATCGTAGCGTCTACCTATCTGACTCTCCAATCTGAATCAATGCCTGGAAAGCTAAGACAAAACACTGTGATGATAGATGTAATATCCTCTTGGACTATAAGAAATAACTAAATCTGTCAGCACTTCTTCGAACAGACAAATCACAAAGGAATCTTTTGTCTTCATGCTTCTTTGATGCCTTTTCTTAAAGTCATAGCTGTGTTACTTCCCTAACACAAGTCTGATGTTTGAAGGCGGTCCATTTCGCTGAGTTTTTAAACAGATGTGGGATTTCTACTGTCTGCCTCATATATACAGTCCCAAAATATTGAGTTAATAAAGAAACTCGCTTACAACTTATAATGCAGTTGTTTGACATCTGGGGGAAATACTCTTTAGCTTTCTTTCTGACAGTTAGATGAGAAGATTAATACCACCAGCAGGTGGTTAGCTTAGCCTAGCATAAAAGACTGGAAATGGAGAAACGGCTATCCAAAAGTATCAAAGTACCCCTACTAACACCTCTAATGCTCACAATGAATGAGATATATGAGATATAAAAAACAAACAAGATACAATGTATTAATTATTGAGCTTTAGACGGTGGGTGAAAAATATATTGGAGCCAGGCAAGCTGTTTCCAGTCTTTTGCTAAGCTAAGCTAACCATTTGCTGGCTGCAGCATCACATGTGTACAGGAAAGAGTGTTATCGATCTTCTCATCTATCTCACCGTAAGAAAACCAATTAACTTATTTCCCAAAATGCACCACTAGATTTATTCTAAACAAATTGCTGCTGCTCTTCTGAGGACAACACTTTCCCTATAGGTGGTACAATTTTCCCTTTTCAATATCTGTGACCCCCTCCAAAAAGTGCACCAAAAAAAAAAAAAGCACAATAGTAACACACTTCCTAAGCTGCCTATGTTATTGGGTTAGCTCTTTTCCTCGTTGTGCAACACAGCAAATGCCTCAATCCCTTGTTCTCAGTTCCCTCTAAGCCCTTGATAAGGAAGTGGACTGAATTTTTTTTGTCCTTTCCAGCGAGAGTGACCTAAAAGACGGCGGGAGATGGGGGAGGTATGTGTTACAGTACAATAGCTCTTAAATCTCTCCACAGTAACCACACCAGAGCACTGAGCACATATGGAGGGAGGCTAATCAGCTTTCTGCAGATGGGCTAATGTTCTTACAGTGGCTGAGAGGGGGGCCTATATTTAGCGTCCACTCTCTCCCTCTTAATTGGGGATAACATTTGCCCTGTTCTCCTCTCCATAGCTCATCTCTCTCTGCTTAAATTCATCAAGAAATCCATGCAAGCAGAGAGAGATGAGCTATGGAGAGGAGAACAGGGCCAATGTGATTGACAAAAAAACAAAGGGTAAAGATGGCACAAAGCTGTGTACTCGCAGTGACGGTGTGAAAAGAGACTTGCAGACTTCAGCTTATTAAAAGCAGTGTGTCTGGCAAAGAAATACGGTAAAAGTTGAAGATAAAGAAGACAGAAAAAAGCAGGCTAACAAAGAGACAGACAGGAAAAAAGGAAAAGCATCAAAGAGATCATGAAAGAGAAACTAGGTAAAAAATGTATCCTCAGTGTCAGCAAGGAAAGTGACATCTGGAGGCTGAGGCAGTAGAGCGATGCAGACCTCGAGCCAATCTACTCAGTCAATTTACCATGTGTTCTTGGAGACCAAGGCCCTGCTGGTAGTATGGTCTGTGCATATGGAGTACATGACATCTACCTGCTGTTGCAAATACACTCACAGTTAATGAAGTCTGGCAAATGGTGCGATGACGGCTGCTGACTGTTCCTGACGCCTGTCATGACGTCTCTTGGAGGGGAAATCCATCACGTTCAGCTGTCACTTGCTGGCAGCAGCCGCCGTGCCCGCTGGGATAATGCAGGCACTTGGGGATGTTGACCTGATAAAGACATTTCCTCTGTCAAAGTCTGGACACTGTCTAAACGCCAGAGCTCCTAAACGGAGGTTCAATAAGGTAAAACGTAACGTCATGCAGATTGTTATTGTAGCTAGTAGTGTGTATGTGTGATGAAAGTGGTAACAAAAAATTGATCTGAACAACTCTTGTCATGGTGTTTTTTTCCTTCGCTTTTAATTCTCAAGTTGGTCAACTTGAACACAATTATCAGATCATTATTTTCATGTCCAAACAGGACGGCAGTTAAAACACATGTAGAACAGTGAAACAAATCTCTTTAGAGCAACATAAACCCATATGAAACAGCTCAGAGCACACATACGGTGAACACAAGTTAAATCTGCCTCTCAGCGTTGCCACTGTGTCCACCTGCATTGCTCTTCATCAGCCAAAATAAAACACAAATTCGTACACGCCACAAAATACTCTTAGACTCAATGACACAGCTTTGAATCTGCCTGCTACATCAGCCAAACACAAACTGTACAAAAATAGAGATTGATAGAAAAATAGGAGATCTCATAAACATGTTTGAGAGAATATGCTGAGTCCCTTGCACTTGTAAAGTTGAAAATTCTTTTCATGATCACCAGCCAACTTGTCTTATTGCTGTTCAAATATCCATGTGGTTGACTGTATCTGTACTCTTTTCCATAAAAGAGAAGATGAAATATACATTTTTTAACATATTCTCCTCTGCTGGGTGTCTGACTCTACCAGTAGTATGCTTTTACTTTGAAAGTTGCTCTGCTGCTACATCTCTGCATACACAATCCAAACTCCACCCCTCTGACAAACACACAGTTTGTTGTATCACTGTGCGGTCTGTAGATATTTGCAGATGCCTCTTGACTGTTTTGTCTTTCTCTCTTACCCATGGAAAGGAAACATATTTTACAGTGCAAACAGCATGTTAAAATAATGTTAAACTGTGTAAAATTATGTAAAATAAAATGACAATTTTATATATTTGACAAGATATAAAATTTATATATTCATATGTGTATTAAAGTTTTCCAGTGTAATTTGAGAAAACTGGTAGTCCCTGTTTCAAAATGCATTTCAAACACGTTACATATCTGCTTTACTTTCTGTTTAATATGTATTTGAAATTTAAAGGTACCGTGTGGAGTTTTTGACCACCAATAGCGCTGTTTTTTCTGAGTGGACGGGCCCGTTTGTATCATGCATGCGCACAAGGATGCACACGTGCAACCGTGCGCGCAGAACGGTTTGAATCCTGCCATCAACTTCACGTTATTCCCGGTGATTGACAGTTGGTGGCGATAACGCACAAAGAAGAGTACTAATGCACCGTAAAAGGCAGTAAAGAAGAAGCCCGCAAGCTAACTAACATGGATGTAAACAGCACACAGTTTAAAATATTCAAAAATGTGCTTTGCAAATGTTTCACGAGCACTTTTATTTGTTTAAAAGAAAACTCCACAAAATACCTTTACAGAAGCTTGAGTTTATAGTATATTTCAAATCAATTAATTTATATGCATTTCTGTTTGCATATGCCAAAGTGTACAAGATCACTTGCATGTAACTTAAATGCATTTTGATATAGTACATGTGATGAAATTGCATTTCAAAATGTATTATGGGCGAAACCTTTACATATCCAAATACATTTCTTTTTGTAGCATTTCACCCCACCCAGATGATTGAATTATCTCTTTCTGTTATAAATAGCTTTTTGGTTATCAAGCTGTGCACTGGTCCAAATTATTTTGCAATCCAATTAAACTGCAGATAAGGGATGTTTATTACCTCTCATTTGGTCACATTTATCTCAAAATGACCATCTATTTTAATCTTATAAACATTTTTGATCCAACCTCCACCCCCACCTTTCTCTACAGATGATGCGATTGTTGATGTTGTTACTTCCTTTTTAGTCATCAGGATGTGCGTTCATACAGCAGGACTGCAGATAAGAGCAGAGTCTTCAACTAAACATCATCCAAAACAAAAAAAAAAAGAAATCAGCTGGTCCAAAACCTCCCTCAGTGTAAGAGACCTTACTCAGCATACTGTAGGTAAACTCTCTGTCCACAGTACATTCATCATCACCGTGAAAATGTCAGTTAGACAACTCAACAATTCTCTACGATACAGAATCTCAAAAATATCTCTTCCCTTTAGGCTTTATCCAGGCACTTAAAGAAAATTATTCCTGTACAGAAATAAAGCATGCATTGTTTCGTTGTTTCTTATTCTCTCAGAATTCAAACGAAGTTGAGTATCAAAGTAAATCTTTGGATTTGTAAACAGTATCCATTGTCTGTGAAAAGCAGTCACAAAGGTCAGAAGGTCGCCATTGTTGGACCACAAATCAATATCTACAGGACGTCATGTGCGTCGTGCGTACTCTCTGTGGCTGGACGCGAGTCTGTTTTGGTTTTAAACATGAAGAGGATGTGCATATATTACATGTTCATCATTTGAAATGTGAGTTCCTGTGAGCCGTAACCCACGGACAATATCACCGTATCCAGGCTGTTGGTCACGCTGTGGTTTGGTCTGCCAAATCGATCTTAGTGCTGATGGTAGAATCCTAAAACCGATGGGTCAGCCTCTCTCATCTCTCCTTGTGTGCTCCTCCTGCTGTGGCAGAGAAAAGCCTTGATCCATGTCCGCTTCCCTCATTTCCCTTCCTTTGTATATTTGCTTCTTTTATCTGCACTCTTTGTCTCATTTTGTCTCCTTATTTTCCTTCTCTCGTTTCCCTCAATTTCCTGAAGGGACAGATAAAAAGATCATCATTCATCCCTTTCACAGGGGGCATGAGTTCCACTTGTTACGCAAAAGTGCATGAATGTACACAAAGTTTAGTTACAGGGCAACCAGGTGGCGTACAATGGATGTTGCGGAGGTGGAAGGTAATGCTGAGGATGCGAGGGAAGACAGGGGTAGAGAGGCTGAACCTGCGCTACGTAATAGTTGCTGAAGTTGCCATCTGAGACATAAGGAGCCGGCTGGTAGAAGCAGGTGACGTTGGCAGCGTTGGGAATGGCATTCTGCTCAGCCAGGACCCGCAGTGCCAGCGAAGAGATGAGGCTGAGCGTCTGACGCCTCTCGTGGCCCATCAAGCACACCGTGCTCTCCTGCACCACGTCGTACAGTGTGGCCAGATAGTCATACTTCCTGTCCTCCAGGTCTACAAAGTGGTTCTGCAGGTAGGACTCCAGCTTCCTCCTCTGCTCGCTCACGTCAGAGAAGTCTATAAAAAAGCGCGAGCACATGTAGCGCTGCAGCAGTTTCATCTCACTGTCAGAAGCTGCGCGGAAACCCCTCACCAGCAGGTGGCAGTACTTCAGTAAACCGCCGCCTCGAATCTCCTCAGGGCTCCTTGTGCAGATGAGGCGCTTGCGCAGGTGATCGAGGGCAGTGGGGAAGTCACCGTAGACACTCTCCCCGAGGATTGTGGGGTGGAAGGTGGCAGCCATCGGGTGCTCTGAGCACTCGTAGAAGAGGAGAAGCGAGTCCAGGCGGATCTGGAAGGAGTCCACGCTGAACTCAAACTGCCGTCGAAGAGAGTCCACGAACTTGAGCTCCACGTTCTTGCCATGGTTGTTGGAGAGGGAGATGAGACTCCAGCGGTCTGAGTCATTGCACACCTTCACCATCTTTTGCACGTAGGCCTCCTAAAAGAAATACACAAGTGAATCATTAGGTGTCATTACAGACGGAGAATGATTAAAGATATTGATCTGAGTCTAATGCATCTGTGTGTTTGCACAAGATGCAAATCAGTGACTGAAAACTGAAGTGAAGAAATTGGAGACATTGTTGGAGTTAGTAGGTGCATATAGGGGGATTTAACGTATATATCCATACTCGCGAATCAGAGAACACACAGGCATAAAGTTAACAATATATATATATATATATATATATATATAAGTCATCAGAAAGACATCTGATCCAAGATACAGTACATACAAACAGCAATTATGCTTTTTTGGCTTCTATATTTAAGTTAAAAAGGCCACAGCAACATAATCGGAGCAAATCTTCAAATCGCCCCCGGAATTTTTTATCTTGCACACTCTGAGTCACGTTTTTAAGAAGAATATGTGTCAGACCTTCACAGAGGCTACTGCCTCCTCTGTGCCTGTCAACTAGTTCCTCCTCTCCTTTCACTGCTGTAATATGGTGTTGGTTCCTCATTACAGCTGGTTATCAGTCACATGTACCCGTGGCATGGAGATCTTCTGGATACAAAATGTTAAAAAACCCAGCATTTGTCTGATTAATGTTATTTGCAGCAGATAAAAATCTCGATTTGGTCTGGTACCCATGATGTTTTGCTGATCACATCTGTTGGTGGGCCATTAGTAGGCCTGGTATCCAGGTAACTGAGGGCCGACTTATTAATGTGGATCCGACTCCAATTGGATTAGACAGAATCCTCTTTGAACTGGAAGCCAAAACCGTTTCTTACTATTTGAAGGCTGATCTCAATCTTGTTTTTGTAAGATTTATTTACATGTCATTTAAAAGTGCGTTTGCAACATAGAAAGTGTGCGTGTTCGATGCACACGAGCTCAGAAGTGTGCCAAGTGCAAACAAGGAGCAAAGGGAACAGAAATAGACAGCAGAAATAAGGTTCCTGTCCTGTCCGAAAACTTTGAGACAAAAATTAAACTCTTCCCTGCAAATAAACTGATTTCTATGCGTGAACTCCGTGTATACTACCTTTAAGGTCACTGGAGTGATCTTTTCTTTATTCACTCCCTCGGGCAGGAAGTCCAGCAGAGAGTCCAGAACTATATCTTTCACGATCTGAAACTCCAGCTCTCCTTTCAGATCGGCGCAGAATATCAAGTCCAGGTCCTTCCAGCCCAGGCCGCTGTCCTCGTGCAGGACGTAGCTGGCCGCGGAGCCGTTCAGCCGCACCTCCCGGACGTGGATCCGCCTCTCCTCCATGCGGCTCCGGACCACCTTGACGATGTCCCGCGGCCTCACCTCCAGCGTGGGGAAGCTCCAGCGGCCGTGGATGGGGATGGAGCCGGCGAGGATGGCGTCCAGCCGCTGCACTTGCTCCCAGTTGAGCACGCTGAGGTTGACGCTGTCCCCGTCCGCCGCGGCGGCGGACCCGACACTCACGTCCATGTTGGGAAGCGGTGGTCGGCAAACGGATGGAAACGTCAAAACTCCCCGCTGGAGTTGTGGCATCAGGTGGCTGCAACTTTCTGCGGAACTGAGCCTTCAGAGCTGGCGCCGACCATAACAGCAGGACGCCGGGCGACAGCGCGTCTCTGTCGTATGACGGAAATAACCGGTTGGGCGGCGTCCTGCGTGTCCTACTTCTTACATAAAGTCTCCAGACAAATGCAGTTCGCGAGCTTCCCGGCGGCGAGGCTCAGTCCCGCTGCGGCGCCGGAAGGCGGACATCGACTGTAGAGCTCAGAGCGACCGGACCTTCACAGCGTCAGCTCGTCTGTGCGTCCCGAGGGGCTCAGTGACGCGTCCATCGCGTCCAAGACGACGTTTCATCCACCGCAGAAGTTTAACTTCTGTCCTCCTCGACTCGCTTTTTACGCGCGGATCGCCGCGCGTCCCCCCGCCTGCGCAGCGGCAGCTCCGCGCATCGTCTGGAGGCGGCTGCACGTTTCCACTGCACACCTACTTTCAGAAAGTGGTGTATGGCTGCTGTGCCCTCACATTTTGGCCCGTGTGCTGCTCGCTGACACTGCGTGACGCCACAGAGGTCCGGCTCCGCGGCGGCTGGAGAAGAGCTGCGCGCCTCCGGTCAGAGACGCGGTGGGGCGGGTCGGATTGATTGACAGCCCTCACCTACTTATGGCTGCCGCCGCTTCCCGTAGGTACTTTGAGTCTGGAGGAGGGGCGTCACTAGAGACGAGAAGGAGACAGATTGGGCGCTGACCCCGTAACCAAAACCGCCCCCCCACAAACCTCTCCGGCATTATCAATAGGGGTAAAGATCTGGTTCGATTATGGTCAGACACTCACAAGGGAGGCTTTTGGCTGCTGCACAACAACTGTCTTCCCCAAATGTTATAGCGATGTGTGAAACAAACGAGACCCGAGCAATAGTGTCTATTATATCTCACCCTGGAGAGCAGCATCACAAATGCAGGTAAATCCTGGATCACTCTCAGGTGAGACTGGGGATGCACATACACCCTCCGCCCTGTAGGGGGGAAGGGTGAAAAACCCATCATCATTTTGACTTGCAGGCATTTGTGTGCAGCACCTCTTCACTCTGGTGCTGGTTTTACACACAATGAAGGAAAGTTGCAGAAAACCTGTGCAAGCGCATAACCTGTATGCAGATCTACTGTAAAAAACACATTATAATGGGTGCACGCTTGTGATGGGCGTCTCTGACAGGCAAGGTGTAATTGTCTGTCAGTGTCTAGGGTACAGGCCATGCAGTCTCTCTCAAGTTAGTTGTCATGGAGAATCTATCAGTGCAGAGCTTGGCGAGTATATCTGCGTCACTGCAGACGAGCCCATAAACCATCTTACCGCAGATTATCCTGTGTGTGCAGTGACACTGACATTCACACAGACACACACACACGGTCAGGCGCGTTCACACCTGTAGGCAATGCAAGGTTCGTGCCATTTCAAGGTATTGCCGCTGCATGCTCTGTGCATGCATCGGACATAAAACAGCAATGAGCAACGTCTTTTTAAAGGCAAAACCCCTAAGAACTGTCAAACAGAGCAAGCGTTATAAATATAAAACACTTTGGTGGAATCACCGAGCTACACAATAACTAAACTTCTTCCACACTTTCACGCGCAGTAGTTTAAAAAGCTGTGACATCTGGATATGTATCCGAACATATATTGTATATGATAACACTTTATCTGTCAAGCGTTTGAGCCATGAACGCATAGATATCACATACATTCCATACGCTGTGTCCTTTTACATTATGGACCTTCAGGTCCAGTAGCATTAATTTAAATGTCAGTTGGCATTGGTTTGTTCAGTGATGTGTGTGGGAGCTGTTTTCAGTTCTTGGTACTTCTTCTATTCTTGGTCTCATTTGGGTAAACAGTGACCAGAGTAGCAGCAGCAGCTACGAACAGCTATAAGTGTGTGGTAAGCAAAGGTCTTCTTAAGGACAAGTTCAGATGGCAATATATTTCAGTGTTGTGCCAAACCAGAAACGGCATTCAAGCCAAGTTACAGACAATCTTGCATCAACATTTCCAGGTTCAAGTCAACGCAGCTGTGCAGACTGAGACAAGACAGCAGGTCGGTCACACACGGCACTTTCCCCATTCACCAACAGGCTCAATGTCAGGCTTACTGCTGGGGATGCTTACCATGCAGCAGCTACTTACCTGACCTCTGACTTGTCAAGTGGATGACACTGGCTTGGTTTCCAATGTCTGACATCAGAGGATTGACGAGGGGATTTCAGACAGACCCCGTGTCCGGCTGCCAAACCAATCGCCACATATAGAAACAAATTTGTATGCGTGCGTGCATATGTGTACGTCTTCACATGCGCGCGTTGTGTCTGCATGTGAGTGGCAGTGTACTGTAATGCTAATGCTTGTGCGATTATGCCCCAGTTTCTTCTTCACATAGTTGTTATTGTGCAATTTTTTTTGTGCATGTTAGTTTGTGTGAGTTAAATCAGCTAAATGTGAATACTTCCCTCTTTATACTCTTGATAGTAAATGAAACCAAGAGCTTCATTCAAAAAAGTCAGACAGCCTTCGCTAATAACTGTTGGTTGTTAACTTACACTTTAGCACAAGTAATGATTAAACTACAAGCGATTTCAGACCTTCCTGTTCCTGCTACTGCGCATGAAAGGCCACTGCCCTATGACACATGTACAGCAGATGTAAAGCACAAAGTAGCAAATGTAGCTAATGACACTGTATCCAGACAAAGACGAACCTCAACATTATTTCCAATCAGTTTTAACCCCCGACCTGTTGACCCCAGTCGACCTTGAAGAGCGCGCTCAGTAGGGTAAGCCCCCACTAAACTCTTGCACAGCCACTAACGAGATTCGCTGACGTGCCGCTGTAAGCCATGCTGCAGGGCTCCTAAAAGGTGCTCCGTGTGGGAGAGGATGTTAATGAAATATATAAATGGTCAGAATATTGTGTTGAAAAATAGACCTAACAGTGTCTTTTCATGTCACCTTTTACGTCACACACTTTTGCAAAAGTACAGTACAACCCCGGCGCCTAAATATTTCCCCCATTTTTAAAAAACAGACTGTTATGCTTTACTGGCCGATCATGACTGAGGACAGCAATGTGATCAAATAAACAGGAAGTGAATTTCTCTATCTGTGACTCAGCTTCCTGTATGATACTGTGGTTGGGCATGTCAAGACCACACTGATATTCTGCGATGATCTCTGTCTCATGTAAACAGACACATGCAGAGACTCACATCATAAATATAACCAGAATGAAACTGAAAGAGAGATCATGACTGACAGCAATGAGAACTGACTCCTGGTCCTCAGCTGTGACTACAAAATGAGTTTAATAAGCTGTTTGCAAGGAAAATGTCGGCTAAAGAGTTCCAGTTTGTGTTCATCAGTAATCAGGAAAAAGTGCTTACCAACCTAGGGGTCGGGGTGTGTGTCAATTTAATTAAAAAGGTCATTTGGGAAAATGTACCTCTAAAGTACGATAACAACTAACATGATAAGACCCTTAAGGCTGCCCCTGCTACATGACTAATCTAGTTTTAAAGAGTTTTAACACATTAATTAGTTCAGCATATCTGTATATGTTGAAAATTCCCAAATTAGCATGTTTTATGAAAACACAGCAATCATGGGCCCCTCGCAAGCTAACATGGCCGTGCATATGGACTGGGTAATGTGCTTAAAAAGTGTTCCTTTAATTTTTTTGAGCAGTGTATATATGTGTGTATATATATATACTAATATATATATATATATATTAGTATATATATTAGTATATATATATATATATATATATTACTATATATATTAGTGTATATATATATATACATATATATATATAAATAAAATAAAATTCCCCTCTCGCCCCTTCGGGTGGTCTGTTCCTCCTTCAAGCTCGGGTCCTCTACCAGAGGCCTGGGAGCTTGAGGGCTCCTGTGCAGTATCTTAACTGTTCCTAGGACTGCACTCTGTCTGCTAGCATCTTACACCACGCCGTTATGTGCTGGATTGTCTCAGGGGCATGTTTGCACAGTCTGCACCTGGGGTCCTGTCTGGTGTGGTAGATCCCAGCCTCTATTGATCTTGTGCTCAGAGCCTGTTCCTGTGCTGCCATGATTAGTGCCTCTGTGCTGTCTTTCAGTCCAGCCTTTTCCAGCCACTGGTAGGATTTGTCGATATCAGCCACTTCTTCTATCTGCCGGTGGTACATGCCGTGCAGGGGTTTGTCCTTCCATGATGATTCCACCTTCACCTCTTCTTCAGTGGGCTTCTGCTGCATGAGGTATTTACTGAGCAGCTTATCACTTGGGGCCATCGTCCTGATGTACTCATGAATCTTTGTTGATTCATC